>JAJOZX010000079.1:162500-292500 GCA_023014485.1 Bathynomus jamesi | reverse complement strand
AATGGAACTCAAACCGGAGCAAAAGAGGGTGGCTTTTGCAGCGCTTTGACTTGCGCCACGTTTTTTTGGTGAACTGTCGAAAGATGTCACATATCAACTAAGAAGCGAGTGTGTTGAGATCACTGGGCTGAAAAATCCAATTTCCGAAGAGATGATAATGGACACTTTCGGTGTCTCAAAATGGTCTGTGTTAAATTGACGGAACGAAGAACTCACTGTTAGTTTTTATTCCAAAAACCCGGGAAAGCCCTCCAAAGTGTCGTGAAATATTCCAGTATTTACTGGGATCGATGAGGACGAGGCTTGAAAATGGTGACCGAGGCCAATGGAGTACAAATTAAGTAATTATAATCAAGGTCCATTCGCTTGTTGATCTTGGGTAAAAAAATGTAAGTTTTTAAACATCCCTTACTGTCATTTCAACGGTTTTCATAGCTGCACTTACAAAACTACTAAAATATTCAAGCTGTGTTGTTCAAGCCACATTAAAACATTATAGACTGTCATCCCAATAAGCATCAAAATGGTCGGAAAGAAAGGTTATTAAAACTCAATTCCCTCAGAGATTGTAAAAAAAAAAACAGTTTTGGACGTCCGCTTTGATCAACGGAAGGCAAAGGGTACTATTGTTTCTGCAAGTACAGCCAGAAAAAGAATAAATAAATAAAGGGCTCAAAGATTGTACGGAGCATTGGTTGTCAGAGGTCAGTCATAAAAAGGATTCCAGTTGGGACTGAAGTGCTTTAGTCTGAGGAAAGTAACTCTGATGTAATTAAAGCAGTTTTAACACGCAACATGATTGCCCTTTTCACCAATGAACGCTTCGCTGAGTTATCGTTTACCCGCGTGTTATGTCTTGGGTGACCTGATTTGTAATATGAAAAATGTCAGGCATATGCAACGAAGAGAAAAGAAAAATTATAACTAAAAACATTAGGATCATATTCCTATTTATTCTTGGTACATTTAAAATATAGAGACAACTCTTAATACTTTAAAAATATATTAAAATTTAAAAATATTGAAGTGAATACAGAGATTATTGGAGTCAGTAGTGACGATGCCCGAGTTATATTGAGTTAAATAAAATAAAATTCGTTCGAGCTGACGTCCCTAAACTGAGAAAGCGATCGAAGTGCGGGTGAAGTCTGAAGATGAAATTAAAAAAGCCGTTATTCGCTGAATGATAATATAAATATCAAAACAGAAAGTGCAACTCAAAATAGTCACGAGTATACCACAGCAAAAACCGGACTTTCCACGTCTTGGCTAAGAGATAAGGCCAGACGGCCTCCAAAGCTGGACGTATGGTTTGCCTATAGTTATGTTCAATAATTTCATTTTATTTTGCAATTTTGCAAGTTTTTGGAACCTCAGGTGCAACTTTCGTAAGGAGAGTAGGAGAGACCGGTGAATATTTGTTTTAACACCACTCTAGATTTTAGGACAAGAAAGTACTTTTTAGGGTAATTTTGATGTGTTATGCACGAATTTGACTTCTGTTTTCTGTGCAAATGTATAGTTTTTGAGATACAAACAAATGAAATTATCTAAAAAAATATACATTTGCACACAAAACAGAAGTCAAATTCGTGTATATCAAATAAAAATTACCATAAAAAGTATTTCATTATATTAAAAAAACTAACACAACCTAATCTAACCTAACCCAACCTAACCTAACCTAACCTAATCTTACCTTATTGGTAATATTCTGATCTTTTTAAGGATGTAGGAATTACACCATGATGAGAAAAAAGTTTCAAAGCTTCGCTATCGTCTAAGGCTCTAAGCCAACGCGTCTGAAGACTTCAAAATCTAAGCTACACGAATTACACATCCTTATATGAGGAAACGCAATTAATATAAAAGGCCTTTGTTTCGTGGTCATCCGTTTACAAAGTACTTGATGACGTCATAATTATGGCGTCACTGGCTGCTCCTAGATGGCGTAAGGATGATGTTATTTTCATTAATTTTGTACTTTTTTTAATTTGATTTTCACAAGAAAAGGTCATTTTCCTTAGTAATTTTTAATAAGGATTTAGAATATATTAATATTTTTTAATGGTTTGGAGTGGTGTTAAAACGAATATTATCCGAGAGACCTATTATAATAATTGTATTGTCCCGACAATCAAGTTTGGAGGAGTGGTGTGTGAAATACCTGTCAATACATGTTTTCATCAGGCATTGGAAAACTGTTTTCAGTGAAAGATAAATGAACTCTCAAACCTATACAGAACATAGGGAAAGGTCTTGAGGTCCTTTATTGACAAATTATTTCCACTCTAGTTCAAATTTGAATATATTTTTCAACAGGACAACGTTCCATGCCATACATCACTCGTTAGTAAGAATTCGCTCGCATAAAAACAAGTACAGTACGCTGTCTCGACTGCCCTCCTCAGTAAAAAAAATTAAAAAAAATACAACTATTCATCGAAATTTGAGCTGCATGAAAAATTAAATGAGGAATGGGCAGAATCAGGAGTGACATTTGCAAACGGCTTGAAGGGTTAAAGAAGTAGTAAAAGTGAATGGAAGATGCACCAAATATTAAAATGTTATTCACTTTTGAATAAAATGTTTGCTTCTAATATTTCAGAACAATATTATTCCTAAACCTTTTTCCTCCAACTTTGTGACAGTGCTTAATACTTCTGGCTGAGGTTGTATATACCTTTCAACCTTTCAAATGTTCCGCGCGATGATTCCTCATTTTACGAAGGTCGAGCTTGTCGCCCCTCCTCTCGAGTTGACTTGGTAAAGTAGTGAGTTGGTTTCTTGTACTCTACACCTCACATAGCCATGTACGCCTGGCTCATCGGGAATTGTTCTGAGCTAGGCGTCTAATATTCTTTTGAAGATGTCCACCGCAGCACCACTCTTGTTCCTTAGGTCTTTGGGCAGTTGATTAAACAGTTTTGGTCCTCTCCTCTCACAACAAAACTATTTTCTTTCAGAGTTAAGAATGTTCCCTGTCTAGCCTTTAATTTGGGAGGACGACACAGTCTTCCTTTTCTACTTTCCACTGTTGTTCGGGGAGTTAAGGGTTCAGAGTAAGATTAGGGACTAGTTTCTCCATTATTTTCCAAGTGTAAATAATGGTGTATCTCTCTCTTCCCTTTTCCAGTGAATATAGGTTTAATTCGCGTAGCCTTTCCCAGTCATTTAGTCTTTTGCACCCCTTGATCTTGGCTGTGAAGCTTCTCTGAATCCCTTCTAGTTCTCTAATGTCTTCTTTTTTATATGAGCATGTTAGGACCGAGCAATATTCCATTTTGGGTATGATCAGTGTTTTCAGTAGAGGAATCATTATATTCCTATCCCTTCGTTTAAAGGTTTTCAGTATCTGCCCAGTTTTATATATATATATATATATATATATATATATATATATATATATATATATATATATATATATATTAGGGTGGTTCTAAAGACTTTTTCCGATAATGTTCAAGTGCTCATTCGGCATTAGGTTATTTAAGGGGAACACTATATTCCAAGTTTAAGCTTAATTTATAAACGTTTAAAGGTCGCTAGATGACCTTAATGTTTTCCCATATAGCGCAGAAGGCCCCAGCCCCGCGCTCTACTCACAGGTCCCCCTTACTAGAGAGGTTGTAACCCCTTATGCAACAGTTGTTCATTGTTGCCCAGCTTCGGCTGCGCCCGTCAGTGTGACATTTCGTGGGTTCTTGACCCCCCGACGATGTTTCATCGAAGGAGAAGACCAAGCCAACTAGTTCTTCTTCTAAATGTCAAAGGTGCCTTTTTAAAGCATTAGAGGCCGTGTTCACTGATCCGTCGGTGACCCGCGCAAATTCCGACAATGTCTTCAAGAGTTGAAGATCATTGTGCGGACATGCAAACCAGAGTAGAGAGAATGTAAAAAAGGCATTTTCATTTTCGCGAGGAACAAGTGGATCTTGATAGCATAGATCACTTTCGCCATCCACCGAAGCTGATGTTAGGCTCCGAGAGCTATGAACCTCACACCGCGAGGAGTAATTCCACCCAGGAAGATGGTGCTTAATTCCAGGAACTCGCAGTGGTCATCTCGAGGTTGGATTTTGTTTTGGAGAAGAGCCATAGCGAAAGATGTGATTATTTGCTTCAGTTTGAGCAGCAGAGGCGATGACAGCCTCTCATCATTACACTGTTGGTAGACTGACTAATCGATGGAGTCCATCGCACTTGGAATCGCTTGAAGATGGAAATGTCAGATCCAGTAGACGGGCCAAACATCATCTTGAACACATCAACGATGGTAATTTCATGCACTTAATGGCGACAGCAAGTTCAGCAGATTCTTTCCCATCTTCCTCTCAAACAGAGTGCACGCTCCTATATGCTTGCCGGTGTTGCTACTGGTGGTTTCGAAGCATATTCGAGTGGATTTGTCTGGAAAATTCCACTTTGAAAGAGTTTTCACCACTGCTGTAGACATCATCTTTCCTGTTCCAGAAGCCAGTTTTGGAAAACCAAGGAGTTTTTTCGATCTTGACTCCAGAAACCAAGCCATCGAGTCTGTGCTCTTTTTCCGTCGTTAACCAAGTAACGGAAGGCGGAAGTTTTCCATCTCACCGGACAAGGAAGGGGGATGGGGGTTCCGTTGTCATGTCACTCTTCACCTCCTCCGCCTTTGATTCTCGATTCATCACCCTCACTCGTCTCCCCACCGAGAGGGATAGCCCTCCGATGGTGTGACCACAACTTTGTGCTGTTGCAGCAATTATGTAGGTTGCTTGCCTCTCGGACAATTGTGTTCGGTCTAGGGCTGATGCCAGATCAGGAAAAAGAATTTGTTTCTGCCCTTTCTTAACTCTTTTGGAATGTCTAGCGGTGGTGGCCTCCGAGTCACTTGAATCTTCTTAAGGATCATCAGTGGTGGGACTCAGTGATGACAGCTCGACCTTCTGCTCTTCCTGAGCTCTTCTTTTTCGTCCCGCTTCGCAGATGACTTCTTTCTTCGTCTCATTCTCTCTTCCATTTTGACCACATCATAGTGAGCCACATCGAAAAGCTAATCCAGGTCCTACTTGAAGCCTTCTTATTTAGCGTTCTGGCCCTCACCTGTATAGTTCTTGATTTCTTGTTCTTAGCACGCTTGAGTAGTGCCTCGAATTTCCTGACGAATACGTTCAGAAATCATTGAAATTCGAGTTTTCTTCCACAGCCTCAGCACTTCTCTTGTCACTTTCCTTACAATTTGAACGATTTCCTTCTGTTGGACATGATGATAGAAGAAACTGGCAAAGACTTGGCGCGTAGTTGGCAGTTTGCAGCCATAAAATCATTGCTGATGTGTGACCTACCAGTCACACCTCCTTCGAACGCCTCGTAGTGAGAGGCTTACATTTTTACCAGCCATTACTTAGAAACGTTAAGTCTGTACTGATTTTTACAAAATATTACGGTAGTTAACAGTTGTGAAATAAATATGAATTCGCTAAAAAAATTTTTTTATACCAAAACGATAAAAAGTACACAGGAAGACTATAAACTACAACTTGAGTCCGAACTCACAGCTATTTATCCCCGACGACTGGTCTTTACAAACTATGCAACTCCATGGTACATATTTGGTCGTAAACAATCGTCATACATCTAGCACTTCACGAGTGTGGAAAACTGCGTACTTTAGAACCTTCCCTTCCATTATAACGAAAGGGGGAAGGGTACCAGGGTACAAAATTTGTTTTATATTTTTTACTCTTAAATTGTCCCTTTACAGCATTGATCAGGCAATGGTGCTGTTATGGCTTAAAGGGAAAAACTTCCAGATCATTTAGATAAAGCCAGACGGTATATGGGAACTTCTAAAGCTGGACGTGTGGTTACCCTATTAATGTTCAACCTATTAATGTTCAATAATTTCATTTCATTTTCCAATTTTACAAGTTTTTGGAACTTCAGGTCCAACTTTCATAAAAAGAGTAGGAAAAACCTATTTCTAGATGTTTATCAATTGAGCTGAACCACACTAATATATGTATATTAGTGATGTAGGTCACATCCGCATCCGCATCCGCGGAACATCCGCACATTTTCTCGCATCCGCACTTTGGACTGCGGATGTCGTGCGGATGTGGACCGTTGAGATAAAACGTCATTAATAAGCGGAAATTATCAAATTCTACTATATTAATAGAACTAGTTCATTGTGCGCAAAAGTGATGCAAGCGGCAAGACGAGAGGCTGTTCTTGTATGAAGTTACTCTCTTGCAACCTACTTAGATCCACGTTACAAAGCTAAGTTATTTTCACCTAGTACATTAGAACGAGTTAAATCATCACTTGGCAAAGCAGTTGAAGAGCTTCAATCTCTTGAATCTGTCGCTTCGCCACCCACCAAAAGAATAAAAGTTTCAGTGACAGAACCAACACCTTCAACAAGCAAATCTATCACAGAATCTGTCTCTCAGTTTCTTGAGTCAAGCAGCAATGACGAGACCTACGCGATGTCAAAAGATGTAGTAAAAATGATCGAGAGCTATCACCAAGAAAAACGCCTGGCTGCATGTGACAATCCTATTAGTTGGTGGAAAAATACGCAGAATATCTATCCATACTTGAGTAAACTTGCAAGGAAACATTTAGCCTGTCCTCCAACAAACGTACCAAGCGAGAGATTATGTAGCAGTGCTGGATTAATATATGATGAAAAGAGAAACAGACTGGCAGCAGAAAAGGCAGAAAAGTTAATGTTCCTTAAGCATAACCTTCCTATAATTAAGTTTGAACATTAAACGATGAACATCTTAGTTTACTTTATTTTAATTACTCATTTATAAATATGCCTAATAAAACTTTAAACTTAATATAAATAGTTATCAAGCTAATTAAAGATCTCTTTCTATAAGGGTGGAGGAGGTTGGGGAAAGAGGTCGGTGGGGTGCATTTGAGTTGGGTTCACGTCCCGCATCCTGGTAACACAATTATGGTTTCTAATTGTGGCTGAAAATCAACAAAATATAACGAATTTATTTGCAGACGAATTCACTAATTGATTTCTATATTAGTTAGATGCTTGATATTATTTTATATGTTCAGAGAAAAGTACGGCAATTATTGTACAATTAATCAATTATACTACATTATAGCTACAACTCTCTCTATATAATAACTTATTATATACGTTAAACACAACAAATCTCGAATATATCCTAAAAAATAACGAAAATGTAGACATCCGCATCCGCATCCGCATCCGCGGATGTTGAAATCAAACATCCTCATCCGCATCCGCATCCGCGGATGTGAACAAAATGACATCCGCTACATCACTAATGTATATACACCTTTCAACCTTTCAAATGTTCCGTGCGATGATTCCTCATTTCACGAAGGTCAAGCTTGTCGCCCCTCCTCTCGAGTTGGCCTGGTAAAGCAGTGAGTTGTTTTCTTGTACTCTCCACCTCACATAGCCAGGTACGCCCGGCTCATCGGGGATTGTTCTGAGCTTGGCGTCTAATATTTTTTTTGAAGATGTCCACCGCAACACCACTCGTGTTCCTTAGGTCTTTGGGCAGCTGATTAAACAGTCTTGGTCTTCTCACAACAAAACTATTTTCTTTCAGGGTTAAGGATGTTCCCTCTCTAGCCTTTAATTGGGAACACGACACAGTCTTCCTTTTCTACTTTCCACTGTTGTTTGGGGAGTTACAGGGTTCAGAGTAAGATTAGGGACTAGTTTCTCCATTATTTTCCAAGCGTAAATAATGGTGTATCCCTCTCTCTCCTCCTTTCCAGTGAATATAGGTTTAATTCGCGTAACCTTTCCCAGTAGTTTAGTTCTTTGCACCCCTTGATCTTGACTGTGAAGCTTCTCTGAATCCCTTCTAGATGTCTAATATCTTCTTTTTTATATGGGGATGTTAAGACCGAGCAGTATTCCAATTTGAGTATATGATCAGTGTTTTCAGTAGAGGAATCATTATATTCCTATCCCTTCGTTTAAAGGTTCTCAGTATCTGCCCAGTTACTCTCTTTGCTCTGTTTACTGCTATCTTATTTTGTATTTCAAATTTCGCCTCATCAGTCATTACAACCCCTAAATCTTTTGCTCTAGAATTTCTCTGAATTTCCTGTTCATTTGGGGTATAATATTCCATGGATTTTAGGTCCTCTCTTTTTCCTTACCGTAACAGCGGAAATTTCTCAATGTTAAACTTCATATTGTTGTCTTCCGTCCACTCGTAGATTCTGTTTATGTCTGTTTGTAGAGATCCTATACTATCTTCTGGGTTTCTTATTTTTCTACTGATCTTTGTGTCATCGGCAAAAGATGTTACTGCGCTGTCTCTGGTAACGTCCTCATCTATGTCAGTTAGCGTGATTATGAAGTGTAGTGGAGCTAATACTCTTCCTCGTGGTACTGAGCTGAGAACCTCTTATTTGGGAGGCAGTCGTTCCGAAAACAAATTTCCATCTCGAGTGCTTAAAAGAAAAAAAGCGAATACATATATAAAAACAGTAAAACTTTTAAAAAATGTAATATAAAATTACTTTAAAAAATAATGAAAGAAAAACTATTTATAAACATTTTTAAAAAAAAGCAGAAAAAAAACAGTAATAACGAAATCAAAGAGTGTAAAATAAAAACGAGGTAAAAAAAATTGCTGAATGGTACAAAGTTTAAAATATATTTAACATCTGTGATTACGCCTTTTACTAAATTCTAACTATTAAATCGTTAATACTGTTAACATGGATATAAAATGTAAAATTGAAGAATATTATTTCGTAATACTGCGTAAGGATGTAAGTTGATTATTATTATCGTTGATGATGTTTATAATTTGGAAAAAAGAAAGGGTCATTTAGGGGTGATCCGCGGTAAGACATTGATCTCTTATGGCGTGATTTTGAAGACTTATTTTCATTTTTTTACCATTTAAGAGGTTTTTTAACTTTATTCTTTTTTATTTTACAGACTTTAATTTAATTATTACAGTTTTTACTGTTTTTTTCAAATTTATATATACTTTTTCCTTAATTAGTTTTTATTTTTAAATAATTTTATATTAGATTTTTTTAAGTTTTACTGTTTATATATATATGTAATCTCTCTTTTTTAAAGCATCCAAGATAGAAATTCGTTTCCGAAACGTCTGCCTTTCAAATAAGAATGATATACTCGTGTATATATATATATATATATATATATATATATATATATATATATATATATATCAGGGATAGAATTCTGGCCAGTAAGAGCAAATAATACTTAGTGATAAGGATTTTTTTTTTTTTTTTTTAGCATAATCCAATTAATATGCCGTAACGTTTTGCACAAGGTAATATTTTTCACGAACAGATTGAACTCTAATCATGTATGGATCAATGTCGAAACTTGAAAACAATATCCAATGTTATTTTCATTTTTATATTAAGAAAAAAAAACATGGTGAGCGGGCTTTCTATACCCGCAGGCTATAATCTATAGTCTACACGTTCTCTCCAGATAAGTATTTTTATTGTGAAGCGCTATACGAGATATGAGTAGTATAGAGAGTGCCAAAATACATTGAGAAAGGCATTTCAAAAGTGACAAATAAGAACTCAGTTTAGCGTTGGTGAAAGATTTGGAGCTATTGAAGAATAGGGACCCCCAGCCTTCTTTAGTTAGGCTTATAAGGCTAACTAACGAAAATATCACGACCTAACCTAACCAATCGTTAGGTTAACTGTACGCCCTTGACGATTGGTTAGGTTAGGTCATGATATTTTCGTTAGTTAGCCTTCTAAAGCTAACTAAAGAAGGATGGGGTCCCTATTCTTCAATAGCTCCAAAGATTTCGAAAAAACAGTAGTATTGCTTATCTGTTTTCGCGCGAATGTAAGTCTACTACGAATAACGTTTTGATAGAAATTTCTATAAGTTTATTTTATTTCGGATATTATCCGTGGAAAGAGTTTCAATCGGAAGCTCCTCCGGAAGACATAGCCTTTATCGCTACTCCCCCGAGTCACGTGACATACTCCAATTCCACTTGTCTGTGGAAACTGGTGTATCTGTTAATACGTTTCACAAAACAACGCAAAAGTTAAGTCAACACCCGTACCGTGGCCGCTGTCCAACAACTGTAGCCTCTTGGTTTACAGAAATGAGTGTGATATTAAAATTATTTTAAGTATCTACAGTATATCCGGATGTCATGGATTGAACAAAGTTCACATCTGAGGTTCGAGTGGATATGCCATTTCTAAAAATACTTAAATATGGTTGAAAAATAAAAGAGAACCCACATTTTCTCCATGCAACTCCTTTACAGTAGAAAATTGTGTATGTGGTGTGCAGTAAGTGCTACAAAGATTACTGGATCAATTTTCTTCCAAAAAAGTATTAAAATAATTGCTACGTGCCATACTCGATTAATCCCTGAATTAATTAGACGACAGTGAATTCACAAGCAGCTACTTCCAAAGAGACGATGCAAGTTGTTACACATCGCAGATCGAAAGAATCATGGCCACCGAGATCTCTTGATTTTGTAAGACGTTACGGCATGTTACCAGCGCCCGTAGTTCAGTACCATCGTGTCCTTTTCAGAAAAGTGAAGACACTGAGATCTGAAGTTCGACTCCCGATGGCAATGGATAATAATAATAATTGTGGAGTTAGCGCAATGGACCATGTTAGTCTGGTCTAAGCGCAGTGCCAGTTTCTGATCCTCCTCAGTCATTATTAATATAACGGCATATTTAATGAATTCCACTGAAAAAAAAGCGCGTTATATACGCAGTTTACAAAAACATAAATGAATTAATACGTAAATAATGTTATTTTTGTTACCAAGTGTAATAATTACTCAAGAGGAGCAGAAACTGGAAGAACGTTCAAGCCAGCTAATTCGGTCCATTGGTCTAATTCCTTTATTATTATTATTACCAACATCATCGGGGCTCGAACTCCCGACCTCAGTGTTTTCACTTCGCTTATAGGAAAACTTATTACCCACTCTGTTACGGGCGCTGGCGTTATGAGGTGTAGATGAAACGAAATAACCTTCATAAAAAGTACATTTTTTACGTAAACTTATGTAAAATTCTAAAGGTGTTTATGTGTTAATATAATTTGTTTGTAGCTTATAAACAATATAAGTAACTAAACTTTAAGCATTTGATAAATGCTTAAAATTTAGTAAATGCTCTTTAATTATCGAATGTACAATTTTATTCAAAGAATAAATAAAATGTCACGCACGAGTTTACGTTTTAATTAATGTATCGTTCATTTTCAATACGAACAAATTTATAAATTCTGAAACTCTTTTGGTGGCATAATAAATACGAAAAATAAGATGACATTTTTATCCCCTCAATAATCATTTCTAGTTCAGTTTGTTGATGAACGCGTAGGAGAGACTTAAAAACATAATGAAGGATAAAATCTGGTTATATTTTAATTAATAATAATAATTTTATAATTTCTTTTTTCTTCCATGTTTGCTCGTCGTGCCAATTTTTATTTTTCATCGTCCCACGCGAGCTTCATAATTTCTGGAAAATTATCCATGACTTCAATTCGTTCACATTTTATAATTGGTCTTTCTCCTTATGAACGACACTGCTAATGCTCTATTTATGATGTTTTATCGTAATAATTAAATAATTTTTATTCGTTTTAAATATTGAACCGTTCGCTTTAATTACATTTAAGACGTCGTATCCCAAACAGGATTCACAGCTCTAATCCGCACTAGGATAAATAGTTAAAACGAGTCTGTATTGGAACGCTTCACTGTTAAGATGCAAACACTTTAAGCGAGTAGGTTGGTCGGTCTTCATCAATTCAAGCGCGGATCCGAACATGGCGAAACATCAGCTCCTGCCAAAAAGCCATTAAAAACGTTAAAAATAATTCTAACCTAAACGCTGCTAAGGCCAACTAAAATAAAAAATAAAATAAAAATTTTTTTTTTAATAACTTATTAGTATAATTGGCACCTTTTTTGTACGAAAATTAACTTCATTTATTCCATAAGTAACTTACTAAATTATTCTGTAGTGACTTGTCAGTTGTCGTACGATGAGAAAATGGCTTCTCATGTTTTCTACCTTGACCTATAATTGTATCTCATTTTGTTATTTTTTCTAAGGTCACGTGGGATAACGAGAGAACATCAGCTGTTCTTGTATTTGTCAATTAACCCCATGTAATGAAGAGAGAAATGGAGGAATCATTTATATATCTGTAATTTGATAGCATTTTCATTATATATATAAATAATAATTTATTATATATATTATATATACACACACGCACGAGTCTATATATATATATATATATATATATATATATATATATATATATATATATAATTCCAAAGTTTGTCCAGTACATGTGATTATATGAATAATACATAATACAGTACATAAAAATTCACCTCTTCTCAGAAAGTGGGCTTTTGGAATAGATATTTTGCAATGGTTTCTTCGTGGAACAAATACAACATTGTAAATACTTATGCAGAGGCCGTTGTGAGGATTCTTTTATTTGTCTCTCTTTCACACACACCCACACACACGCACACACCACACACACACACACACACACATATATATATATATATATATATATATATAGGGTGATCGAAAAGTGTCTCCGCAGTAGTAATTAGATATTTACTTTATTGAAGTTAGATATTTTAATGAAAATTGTACGATATCGTGAAATCTTTAACAAAATATTGGCGATGTCTAGGCTAGTCTAAGCTAAGTCTTGCTACTTACTTACTCTAAACAGGTAACAATGATATGTCATTACATTTATACAATTCTTATATCTTCTTATGTAAAATTTCGGACCTTCTCCAGTTTGTGTACCGTTTTTCATATAATTTATTTTTGCTTCTTTTCAGATCAAAAATGAGTTCTTGATAACCTAACCTACCCTAACCCACATTATAACTTTCGTCACTACACTATAAATGTTTACTATGCTGTATGTAATGTACTGTAGAAAACGGTACATAAACTGGAAAACGTCCAAAATTTCAATAAAGTAAATATCTTATTACTACTGCGGAGAGACTTTTCGATCACCCTGTATATATATATATAAAATGATGTAACCATAAAAGGAAACACTCGTGGGTTTATAGAACTGGTTTTTGCTCAATTAATTGCTTTCTATCGAAAAATTTCATAATGTTGAAAATGAATATGAGTACAGATTAAATCCTACCAAATTAATACAGTATAAGTGATTCTTAAAGTAACCCCCAAAAAAACATTGTACTATTAAATAATGGTGGTAAGTTACTAACCTACTCATGGAATGACATTGTGAAAGTTTTTACTCGGTGTTAGTGTTTTAAAACGGCAATTGGTTGTCATAATCTTAAACGAAAATTATTATTAACAAAACACCTGGAATAAATAAATGAAAAATATTGTTGCGTTGACAATGGTTAAACGTAAATATAAATATAATGTAAATTAATATAATACGCATGCCTTCTACAACTCAATTTATTCTCATATAATTCATAAATACAGTTCAGCAAAATTACCAAAATCTTAAGTTTACCTTCAATCAACTGTTTAAAATTTCTTTACGTTCATAGAAAATGGAAGCGTTTAACTTATTTGGGAACTAATTTAAATTTATTTGTACGTATGTTAATTTAACTTTTATTCTTTTTATATGTAATATTAATTAAACTACGGAGCATAACAAAGAGTTATATACTGTAAAATGCATTTAAGGCTCAACTAACTAGAAAGATTTGATTTAAATATTTTTTACACATAGAGGTAAATTAGAAAACTGCTCTACGTTATCATATTTTTTGGGTAAATTAGTTGTGTTTGTAAAGTTTTGTCAATGAGAAATGCCATTGAGAAAAAAAGTGACGTAATCCCCAAATAATAACGCAGTTTAGCACTCAAAAGGTTCGACAGTCGACACTATAAATGTTCATCCCATCTTTAATGATTCTCGGAAGATAGATATTAAAAGAAAAGTACAGTTTTACTTTGAATACCCTTCTCTTTCCTGGATTCCAGACATAACTTTGACGTTTAATCATCGATTTTCGCGTATCATTGTTTAATTTTTGTATTTAATGAATCTATTACAGTGAGATTCAGCTGGCGACGGGAGAATGGATGAATGAATTTATTCGACGGCCCAGCAGAAGAAGAGAGAATAATTTATTTTCGGCAGCTGAAGGCGTGAGGAAAACACTGATCAGGAGATCTTGGTCGATTTCAAGTGAGAACTACTCATTTCATGTTTTTCAGTCGAAATATAATTGTTTAACCGTTTCACTCACGAATTATGGTATGAGGTAAAGAAGAAATTTGCCTTTATACGTGATAACATAAGGATAAATATGGTTTATTTTTCAGCTACACAATTGTGTACCCAGTGAGTGAAAGGGGTAAATTATGCAATTCTTAAACAGATCAAACTATTCATAACAATTTCAATATTTTTTCTTTTATAGGTCCGACGACTTCCACGTGTGACCTCACTACTACCGAAGACGTCGTAAAGCGAAAGCCCCCAAAGAAGCCTCCGAGAAAGTCTCTGTCTTCGGATGAGAATGACCCACCTTGGGATGCCACGGCTCCAAACAAGCCCTCCCGACGTAACAGCATGAGCAGTTTCGATGGAATATCTTCCGGGAGACGATCCTCCAGGAGCGTTTTGGGCTTGGACTCTACTAAAGTACTTCAAGAGGACCCCTCTCTCACTCTTTCCAACCCCAGCCTTCGAGGCCCGCCATCGAAGGCACAGTCAACGCAGTACATTCCTTCGCACGATCCTCCCAAATATTTCTTCGGCAGCGACTCCACCAGAGAGACTCCCCGACCCTCCACCCTTCCTAGGCGTCCCCGTCGTTCCGAAAGGCCTTTCTGTTTTTGGGATTTCGAGGGTAGCCCCAAAAGATTCCACTCCATTCCAAGGAAAAGAGCGCCGCGCTCCCTCAGTGGACCCAGGGGGCGGTCAGAGCCTGCACCTTTCAAGGAGAACTTGAATGCCAGCGCCTACGTGAGTTCTGGTCCCATTACTACCACTCCAATCAGCTCCTCCACCCCTAACGGCCCTTCTTTCCCACCTGTCTCGCAAGAGCCCGTCGTCAGGAGGAGCTCCTCCAGATTGTCAGAAGGCCAAAAGAAGATCGCGGGAGAGTCTCGGGCCTTGACGGGAAGCGGGGCTTCTGAAGAAGTAAAACCAAGGGACAACAACGAAGGTGGAAGCGCCCCCCAACTCAAGACTCTCAATGTGAGGGAAACGAACCCATTCGACTCCGGTGTGAGTGAATCATCCGTCGCACCATCACCGGACACGAGCGATGAAGGGAGAATTTCTCCCATCATACAGAAGGCACCGGGTTGCCACCTTCCCAGGTCGAACACATCAGTTACCTCAGGTAAGAAGAAAAGCGCGTTCTCTTTCCTTGAAGGTAATAAAACTCTCACGACGATGCTCAACTCAATTCTTTTTGAGAAAATGAATCAAGAACTCTTCTTTCGTTTGCTTACTTCCCGTTTCCTTGTCCATTCTGTTTTTCGCGTCTCATCTCCTTCTTCGCCAACCACAATTGCTTCAATTTTGTTACAAAAGAGAAATAATATTTAACGAAGCAAAATTAAAGTCAGATAATTTTGTTTGTACAAAACAAAAACTTTAAAATATTCTTCCTCTTTTGAATTAAGTTAATGGGATAATGGTACAAAAATTAGCATGATTTAACTTCTCTAACCATCACTAATGTTACGAATGCACATTAACGTTAAGATACTTTGATATATATATATATATATATGCGCCTCGGTGGTGGTGTGGTTAGCGTCACTGACTACGAATCCATCGGACCTGGGATTGAGACCCATTGACGGCAGTCGGCGCGCAGCAAAACCTAGCTGTTCACCCTTCCACAAAATTAAAAAAAAAATGATTGGTAGATAAATAGGTAGCCTAGTGGTTAAGACGCCGGGCTGCTGGTGGAGCGTGGTTCGGATTCCACGTTAAGCTGTAGGTCTAAGGTGGAATGACAAGCTTGACCTTCGTCAGAATGAACAATTTCGGGCGGAAGCTAAACCAAGGTTAGCCAAGGTTATGGAAAAGTAAAGGAAGAAACGTCGCAGAATTTTTATTCTGGAAAATGGTATCGACGTTTCGAGTGAATTAGACACATTTTCGTAAGTTATTCACAAAACAATTAAAAAAAAAAAAATTTGAAATGTAACGGGGAAAAGCACCACCCTCATTTCAAAATTTTCATTTCGAAAAATTTTAGAATTTTATTAATGTATTTACTTTTAACTTATATATATATATATATATATATATATATACACACACACACACACACACACAATATATATATAATATATTATATATATTATATATATATATATATATATATACAGGGCGTCCCAAAAAAATGTATACACACTTTAACAGCTGATAGCTCAATTGATGTTTCTTTCTTTCCAAGTTAAACCCATTAGAATTAATAATGGCAGTCAGACTAAGCTTTGAACAAAGGAAATTCATTCTAAAATGCTACTGGAAGTGTGAAAACGCAGTTGAAGTGCAAAGACAGTTTAGGAGGGAGTTTCAAACAGATCCACCAACGCGACTTACCATCACTCGAATTAGAGAGAAGTTTGAAGCCGATGGAACTGTTCAGAATGTCCACAAGAAGCGTTCCGGAAGACCACGGACATCGACAAGCCCCACAAAGCAAGAAAGAGTACTGGAAACGTATCACCAAAGTCCAAGAAAATCTGTGCGGCAAGCGAGTCGTGAGGTAGGAATTTCAGAATCGTCTGTCCAACGCATTTTGAAGCGCTGTCAATGGAAAAGTTACATTCCAAGATTAGTCCATGCTATTAATGAAGATGATGATCCGGACCGAAGAGTGGAGTATTGCGAGTGGTACTTGGCACGATGTGGATGTGGATTGGACGAAGGGGTTTCGTAGAATACCCTCCGCGTTCACCAGACCTCACACCACTAGACTTTTTTTTATGGGGATACTTAAAAGACAAAGTCTACGCTATAAAACCTGCAACAGTCGCTGAATTGAGAGCAGCCATTGAACGAGAATGCACACAAATACCAAACGAAATGTTTCGTGATGTTTGCGATTCCATTGCTTCGCGTTATCAGCAGTGCCTGGACCAGAACGGACGTCAGTTTGAAAACAGGCGTTGACAAAACAATTAAATAATGTCTGTAGATTCTATTACATTTTGAAAATGAAATGTATTTTAATAAACACTGCCTTTATAAGTATTTAAAGTGTGTATACATTTTTTTGGGACGCCCTGTATATATATTATATATATATATATATGAGTTAAAAGTAAATACATTAATAAAATTCTAAAATTTTTCGAAATGAAAATTTTGAAATGAGGGTGGTGCTTTTCCCCGTTACATTTCAAATTATATATATATATATATTATATATATATATATATATATATGTAAAACCTTTTTCTTTTCACTTGGCAAGTTTTTCTCCTTGTTTTTACTTGTGTATTTGAATTGTTTTGTTGTCTTTAATGTTTTATTTTTACTCTTTTAATTAATTATTACGCGAGTAACTCCTGAATTTTAGGTGCTTTGAAAATGGGTCTACCAGTAGTTCGTTTCAAACGTCGATACCACTCTCCAAAATAAATTTAATTAAATTATACTTCGTTTCTTCCTAAGTCTGTGGTTTCCCAAAGCATCTCAATTCCTACTTATATATATATATATATATATAATATATATATATATATATATATATATATATATATATATATATATATACTGTATATATATATATATTATATATATATATATATATAATATATATATATATATATATATATATATATATATATACTGTGTGTGTATATATATATATATATATATATATATATATATATATACAGACCGTGCATGGAACAAGGAACTCTTCTGGGATAATGGGATAATTATCCAGAAGAGTTCCTTGTTCCATACACGATCTGTATGTATCATAAAAAACCTCAGGGGACCATTCTGAGTTCATTCTCATACATATATATATATATATATATATGTGTGTGTGTGTGTGTGTGCACGTATGTATGTATGTATAAAATTGCACATTTTCTGAAAAATAAGGTTGTGACGAGGAACAAGAAAATAGATACATGACTTTCTTAGGAAGTGTAAGCAAGTTGTTACAGTCCACCGAATATCATGATCAGAATCGGAGGTCCGTAGCTCATTGCCGCAAGGAATAATACTCTCTCCACACTATATATAGACACGAGTAACTACTAGTATTACAACAACGTCCTTTGCAGACGACACAAAAATCAGCAGACAGATAAAAAGACCAGACAGAAAATTCAAACAAACTCAAAAGCAAATGATTTCGGAAGTGACTGTGACGGACATTTTGAAATTTTAGACAAATGAGCTAAGCAATAAACAAAGCCAAACGAATAACAGTGAACATATTAAGAACGCAAAGTAATGATTCCGTTGTCGAAAACTTTCATTATAATCTGGAATACTGTCTAGTTCTTGCGTGACTGATCAAGAAAAATATATCTCTCGTTCTTTTTTGACTTTCTAACTCATTTATTTTCTTCCATTATTCCATTCGTCGCCGGCTTTTGTAAATCAAGCAGAGACAAAATGCAGCGTGGGTGTCCCGCGTGGAAAATTTGTATTCCATTAAGCGCCCGCTATTCTCCATGCTATTAAAAAGGAAACAAAAATCAAATCTGTAAATGGGTCTTTGTCCTTTTTTGAAACAGAAGGACCGACTTTGATTCGATTCCAGACGTGTCAAGTTTTTGGAACTTAATTTGGGTGCAAAAATTTGGAACCTCGTTATGTTAAATGGAAGTAATTCCTCGTATTGAGTGTTTCGCTCGTTAGCATTAAGTAGAATTATTTTTGACAAAGACTTTTAAGTATATCCTTGAGAGTTTTTAATTTTAAAAGGAAATTCTAATGTTGAATAAATCAAAGATAATAAAAGTAGGCTTTTCGAATCGTAAAGAATTTAAATAACATAAATGATAGTAATTATCGTAATAAATATTGACCAACGATAATTTTCACAGTTTTTGGAGGTCGCTTCACCCGAACTGCTTCACTTCACTTCCTAAGTAGAGGGTGTATACGTTGCTGCTACATAATGCCTTTTTTTTTAATGAATTTACCTTCAAATCCCTATTGCTGTTTTTGTGTGAGCATTTTCCGTATATTTACGGACAATTTTAATCTGTCTGACGAATGTAAACTCATTTATGGATGAGAAAATTACGAAGATTTAAATTCTTTTAATGAAATAAAACAAAAAATTATCTAAAATTTTAAGCTAGCTCTCTTCACAGAACTTCACAGATCGCATTAGTATATTCGTACACACATACTGACCACCGCGCATTTCTCAAAAATCCATTAGTCACGCGCTTGACACGAATTTTTATGCCTCTGTCATTGAAGTGTACGATTAGTACGTGCAGTAGTTTTCCATAAATGTATTTATATTACATACCTAAACGTATATAAAATACGTACGTACATACATATATTTATTGTATAGTAATAAAGAGGTAAAAAGTGTTGTTTGATGCGTGACTCGTGGATTTCTAATAAGCAAGTTGCGGTTAAAGACTAACACAATTTATTTCAAACGTGTATTGCGTATTGAAATACATTCATGGTAGCCACTGTAGCTGCAAATTAAAATTCAGGTTTTGAAAGCGAGATGATCTCACTCTATCTTTTGGAGGAAGGGGGATTTAACCCCTCCAATTTTGGAAATTAGTCGGAAATAGGAGAAAAGCGTCGAGATTTCTCCAATCGCGGTTCAAACTAGGTCACACGAATTGGGAATTACTAACCACTTTGCGCCATTCCTATTCTCATTTACGCTCCGAAAGTGGGAATTCCACATCTGGGAAAATGGCTTATTTGGAAAAGTATAAAAAGATATCTGTGACGCAACTGCGAGCTCGAAGGGTATTTTTATTGAAATAACTTAAAGTAGGAAATCCTATATAATGTAATGGGAATGGGGCGATTCATTTGAGAATTTGAAATTACTTTGAAATTCCCACTTTTGGATCTCTCATTCTCAGACGAGGACTGAAATGAAAAGGACAGATTGTCCAGGGACTCAATTGAGATAAAGTCATTTTGGCTACGGGCTTCCCGAGGTTTTAAAACAATTGTCAAGATGGCGGAAGTTTTGCACGCCAAAATCTATACCGTCTAAGAGAACTCTATCTGCTTTATTTCTATTAATAAGTGACCGCTGGAGGCGAGTTCTGCGTGTCCTTCTGACCAAATGAATGATCATTTATATTAGAATGTGTAGACACATTCCTCATTTCGTCTATTCTCGAAAGGAATATCACATTTTAACACAAAATCTTATAAATTGATTCAAACGCTCTTAGTCTGGTTGCACGGGGTGGGAACCCTGCATTGTTTGTTATAAAGCAAATCTTGACATATTTTGAAAGCTTATACCACCCCATTCAAGAATCCATCGGGTGTACACCTGACCCCCGCTTGGCTTTTTCAATATGGCCGCCATTTTCCAAGATGGCCGGCGAAACTGAAAAATCCCATATCCTGGTCAGTATTTGATGGATTTTAATGATCTTGGTGTCATTTCTAGGGGTTTTCAGGATGATGAGTCGATCTGGAGGGGTTGCAGATACTTTGGGAGTCGTTTTGACCCACATTCGTCAATACTCAAGGTCATTGGAGGTCAAACGCCCCCCGAAATAAGGAATATCCCATATTCCGGGCAGTCGTGGAGATATTTTGGTGATCTTACTGTCGTTTTTATGGTTTTGGGCGAGACTGAGTAGTTCTATAGGCACATGATAACAGTAGGATATCATTTTGCAACTCCATGGGTCAAGTCAAGGTCATTTGAGGTTAAAGTTTGGCCTTGAAATATGATAATGCCACAGTTGACATCACTGTATTTGCTTTATTCCAGTGACAATTTCTACAATCTAGCTAACTGCTGAGCACTTAACATTTTTTCTGCAGATAAAACCAGATCATAATGCTTAAATGACATAACCCACATTACGTATATGGCTATGGATATTCGGATATAAACCACAATTTATGCTGAAGTGCAGGGCACATGCATTCTATGGAAGGTTGCAAAGCTACAAGATATGACCTCGTAAGCAAAACAAAGCTCACACCTAGCTGGGGGATTGGCATTGACAACTTTGATGCAGTTATTCACATTAGGTAACCATTTATTGGGTGCAAATATCAAAAGACATGGTTGTATCAGGATCGTCAGGATCATCAGTCTGCTCTTCGTTTGCGTTTTGGGTCAATGGATTGTTGCAATCCAAGCCGCTGCCACATGCACAGAACATTGCAAGGGATTCCGCGTCCCATGCAGCCGCAGCGACTCCCCCTGCATGCTGATTGTGATTCACACCCACATCTGATTAGCTTCAGAACTTCATCTGGTGCTAAGCACACTCCTTCACCAACTGTTTTTGGGATGAGAACTCTGTTTGTTTCGTCTCTTTCCCAACCATAATGCACAGGATCAAGTGGTGGTGGGTCACACTTTAGTGCATCGAGCCAGTTCGCCGCAGTGTAGTGGGCTCTGAGCACATTTTGATGGAAAGCTACAGTTGTTGGTGGTAGAGAACATAGTTTGGGTGCAGCAGTTCCCGACTTCCCTGTCCTCTGAGCTCATACTCGCTGACGACACTCAGTAAGAGATGAGGATTTCTTATCCCCATAGCATGCAACAATGAACGCTGTTGCCTCTTTCTCGATATGGTCAAAGCATGCATCAAGGGACCCCAGTTTGTCTAGCTTCCGACCCTTCTAGGCTGTGGCAATGGCAGTGGCTTTGCCGATGCCATGTGTTGCTGCAACTGTGTCACAACCACTCAAAGCGTGTAGTTTGAGGATTTGTGGGATGATGTCTTTGTGCTGGGTTACAGTTACTCGGATGTCCACTGATTTTCTGCCACGCACTGGAGACTCTATAATCATGGGACAGCCTAGTTTCTTAAATTCATAGAAGTGAGTCAGCAAGGCAACGTAGCGATACCATCCCCATGTAAGTCTACAATTTCGTCTTTGAAGTAATCTTTAACTTTTACAATGAGCGACCTACGTGACAACTTCTCACCACCTAACTCTTTGTAAAGCTTCTCTACTTCAATTGAATTCCATGGTTTCATTTTGTCCTTCGACAATTCTACACACAAAGCAATGAAGGGGCGGTCTTCAGGTTCAACCCTTGACTTATTCTGGCAAGCTCTCTCAACCTCAACATGAAAGGTAGACATACAATCTTTATGGTATCGGGCTTCTTCAGCCGGTAAATCTCCTTTCATGCCGAACAACCTACTGAGTACAACTTGTCCCTGCTCATCATTTTTCAGTTTACACTTTTCTATCAACACATCTTTGTAATTTGTTTTTTTATCACCAAGCTTATCGGTCATAAACCTAGATGCTGGAATGCGGTATTGCACCGGAACTTTGATGTCATATTTCTCGGGTAATATACACTCACTGACTTTCAAACAAAAGAGTGTTTTTTTAGGGTCATATACTGGGCCTTCACTGAGAACAGCACTACGTAGTCATTTTGGCTCCACTGTAGAGGTATCACATTCTCTCTTTTTCGTGAATGCTGATAAATTCCGCTTGGACACATGAGTGGAAACAGTTCTTGTGACAACAAAGGATTTTTGCTCCATCTTCCAAGAGAGGCTCTAGTCTCGCTCGAACATCTGGCTGCCCTCTGATGTCGCTGCTCTCTATGATTTTCTGAATCCTCCTACAATTTGAAACACCTTTGGGTCATTCCATGTCAGTTCAACGGCGAAAAAAACGTGACCATCACCGAATTTTTTTAAAATTGGCACACTTATAGATCTCTGTGAGTAAAACAGAATGACGCTTGTTTCAACACTCTAGATTATATGGTTCCGGAGATATGGCCCTTCGAATTTTGTGAAAAAAAGTCAATTTCCAAGGTCATACCATATTTCAACATGAAATATCTCGGCTCCTATTGCACTTACAGAGACCATTTAAACACTATCTTAAAGCTTTTAAGCAGATCTACAACTTTGTTTTTATTCATATTTTCCCTCAGTGGTAAAAAAAAGCTGATCTTATTTTTTACCTTTGACCTTATGTAGGTCATTTGATGTCACAACCGATTTTTTTCTTCTTTCACCTAATTTTGGGTACATATGTCTACCTTAACCTAAAACAATATTTTTAGTGTTGATTAAGTTAGTATAAACGCTACAGCCATTTCAGTGGACCATACCCACCTCCATTTTGACCAAGTACCTTTTTCCACCAAACTTTGGAGCACCATATCTTTGGAACTGTTTGAGCTAGAGTGTTGAGAAAAATACCATTAGATTTTTCTTACTGAGATATATAATGTCTGCTAATTTTCAAAAAAATCGGTAATTATCTAACCTAACCTAACCCAGTTATTTGGTCGAATAAGTATCCGGCCCTATTATAAAATTTAATATTTTTTGTATATTTCAGAGAATTATATAATATAGGTAATTTAAATTACATAATTAATTAATTTATATGGACATTCAAAAGTGTGAAGAACTTCGAACCTGCTATCCTGTTTAAAGGTAAAGCTATGTACGTATATAAGTACCTTATACTAGGTTATAGGTACTACCCTATAGAATAAGTTCAGTTTTAAGAGTTAGACGAGTTTTAATAGAATTACTTAACTTTGTGTATTTATTCATTGTGTACAACAGTATGTACCCATGTGAAAATAAGCTTATTTAAACCTTGGAGCAAGGATTTTTTTGGCATCTGTATTTATTCCAATCTGTAAATCAAACTGCACATTTTTTTTTTTTGTAGAACTCTGAAACAAGATCAGTAGGTCCAAAATTTTATTTGTGCCATCTGAGCAAAAATAGCTTTTAACAGGGTTGGATACAATGAATAATTATAATTGTATTTTTAATTAATTTATCCTAATTTCCATTAATTGTAAATGTAATTGATTCAAAATAAAATAAAAATAAAGGTAATTGTAATTGATTCAAAATAAAATAAAAATAAAGGTAATTGTAATTGATTTTTGAGCTATAACTGATGTAATTGATCAATTAATGTCAATTGTTAAAAATTATACCCCTAGATCTGGCAGTCATACATCATCCAATGAAAATAAACCTTTGATAGTTTATTTAGTTATACTTAGATATAGATATATATTTTTATAGATATATATTTATTTTAGATATATAGAATAGATAGTTATATTTGTGTAATTGTAATTGATTCAGACAAAATTAATTGTAATTGCAATTGATCTTGAAATTGTGAAGTACAATACTAACTGTAATTAATTTGAAGAAAAATAGAAAAAATTGTAATTGTTTCCATTTTGTGTAATTGAACCCAACCATGGCTTTTAAGCTACATATGTTTTTTTTCTTTTTAGATAAACATGGATTTCAGAAGTTTGAATATGGGCAGGTTCTGTTGTGACCCATTTAAAAAACAAAGGAAAAGTGAAAAAAGGCATTCGTGCATTGACTAAAAATTTGATTGATCAAAATCCTGAATTGAAACTAACAAATAATCATAAAGCATGTGCAACCTGTCGAAATATACTAGCAAATCGTCCATCCCCAATGCCTGAATGTGAACCACTTGAAAAATCACCATCCACCTCATCAAGTGCCCATCTGAGCTAGAAACCGTTGGACATGTAGTTGAAATGCAGTATGAGCTTAGTAAATTCAATGCTTCATTGGCCACACTTGATGAGACCCCAATAAAACCATGTAAACTCTCTGACAGCGCTGGTTACGCAAAGAGAAAGTTGAGGAAAGTAGGAGTTGTGAAAAGAAAGCTTGAACTTGCAACTAAACAACCAATTTCATGCAGTGACTCAGATGATACAGAACTGGAGATTCTTCAACAAATAAAAGAGATTTAATCAAGTGACAAGTTGAAGTGAAAAACTGAAAATTCTTACTCTCCTACCAAAAAGATGGACACAAGTAAAGATCAGAGAAGAATTTAAGTGCTCAGATTACATGGCTAGGCAAGCAAAGAGTTTGGTGAGGGAGAAGGGAGTGCTTTCAACTCTTAATCCGCGTTTGGGGAAACGCCTGAATAGTGAAACTGCTGCCAAAGTAATTGACTTCTATCATTCCCGCTGATGGTAGGCGGGAAAGAAAACAAAAATAAAATATATTGTAAATACCTAATAACTGACTTTTTTAAATATAAAGTTATGTTGATGCCTCTTTTTTCATGGTTTCACCCAGCTAGACAAGAATCGGTTCTTATAACTCAATTGGTAAAAATAAAGGAATACGTTATTTTAATATGCATATTAAAAGGCAAATTGTCTAAAAAATAGCAGACATTATAGATCTCAGTGAGACAAATCTAATGATACTTTTCTCAACACTCTAACTCAAACAGTTCCAAAGAAACGGCGCTCCAAAGTTTGGTGGAAAAAGGTACTTCTACAGATCTACAGAAGCTAAGGCTAACAAAGACCCTAAGATCCACTCTAAGGTTAGTCAAAATGGAGGTAGGTATGGTCCACTGAAATGGCTGTGGCGTCTATACTAACTTAATCAACACTAAAAATCTTCTTATAGGTTAAGGTAGATATGTGTACCCAAAATTGGGTGAAAGGAGAAAAAATCGGTTATGACGTCAAATGACCTACACAAGGTCAAAGGTAAAAAATAAGATCAACTTTTTTTTTACCACTGAGGTAAAATATGAATAGAAACAAAGTTGTAGATCTGCTTAAAAGCTTTAAAATAGTGTTTAAATGGTATCTGTAAGTGCAATAGGAGCTGAGCTATTTCATGTTGAGATATGGTATGACTTTGGAAATTGACCTTTTTTTACAAAATTCAAATGGCCATATCTCCGGAACCATATGACCTAGAGTGTTTAAACAAGTGTCATCCTGTTTTTCTCACCGAGTTCAATAAGTGTACCAATTTTCAAAAAAGTCGGTGATGGTCACGTTTTTTCGACCCAAAATTCCGTTGAACTGACATGGAATGACCCCTTTCTGACCTCCAGGACAGCTACGCAGGAAATCCTTGAAGAAACATTCGTCTGCAGCTTTTGTAGAACCTGAAAAATAAGAATTTTGTTTACCCATTCTTCAGAGTACAAATCGCATTGAAATAATTTATCCTCAGCAAATGAAAACTAAACAATGCTCACCTGGTATATTCTCCATATTCAGCAGTCAAAAAACAATTTTGGAATCAGCACAACCAAGACGTCATCAAACCACCAAGTGGGCAGCACGATCAGCAATAATCTCAACAACCTGAAAAAAATAAGAGGAATAATTAGACATACTGGAATTCACCTTACAATGTGGAAAATAATCCCTGATTTCATTTTAAACCCTATAGAACTACTCAGTCTCGCCCAAAACCATAAAAACGACAGTAAGATCACCAAAATATCTCCACGACTGCCCGGGATATGGGATATTCCTTATTTCGGGGGGCGTTTGGCCTCCAATGACCTTGAGTATTGACGAATGTGTGTCAAAACGACTCCCAAAGTATCTGCAACCCCTCCAGATCGACTCATCATCCTAAAAACCCCTAGAAATGACACCAAGATCATCAAAATCCATCAAGTATTGACCAGGATATGGGATTTTTCAGTTTCGCCGGCCATATTGAAAAAGCCAAGCGGGGGTCAGGTGTACACCCGATGGATTCTTGAATGGGGTGGTACAAGCTTTCAAAATATGTAAAAATTTGCTTTATAACAAACAATGCAGGGTTCCAGTAAAATCAGGGTCTGTGCTACCGGACTATCTCGTATTTTGACTGTTTATGTTTTAGTTCCATGCCTCCCCATTCCTTCTCTTTTCCCCTCTACCCCTCTTCTGGAACATGAACAGGTCGCCTCCCCCTTCGTTTGAATCACCTCTTCAGCCGCTTTCTGCCTTTATGGTAAACATTTTCCAGGGACTTAACTCCACCTCTGCCCGTTTTCGCATCTCTCTCTCTCTCTCTCTCTCTCTCTCTCTCTCTCTCTCTCTCTCTCTCTCTCTTTGGAGAAGCTAGCTGTGACAATATGTAGGAATTTTTCCCTGGTACCCTTTGCCATTGGTACCTCATCGGTATGGGCCGCAAGGCCTTTTGAGGTACTTCTTGTCCTTGTAACTCCTTGTAACTCTCTCTCTCTCTCTCACACACACACACACACACACACACACACACACACACACACACACATATATATATATATATATATATTATATATATATATATATTCAGCAATTTCTTTGACACAGCGTGTAAATAGATTAAGTCAAAGGTAGAAAAAGACAAAGCATCGCTTTGCCCATAAACCCAGTCAGGGTAGAAGCAGCTCACAGCGTCATAACTAAGTAGAAAGATGGTCGATATACCAACGAGGCTTCCTACGTGATTCATCCATCACCAGTAGAAGCAACAATGCCTTGATTTATCATAATCCCATGATTGATAACCATTTCTCTTCTTGTGTCGTTAGTTTGCAGTACAGACACTCCTGGCTTTACAGTTCCAACTACATGACTTATCAGGAGCAATATGCATCGCAAATTTATGTTTCCATCCCAAAGCAACACAAATGTACCAGTTCCAATCACAATCACATTCGTGTCACGTAGGGTTGCTTTACACAAACTGAACCGAGAACGCGGAATCTCTGTAATTTCAAGCCTTCCTTTTAAACCAAGCCTTTATTTTATTTGTGTTATTAGCAAAGTTTCCAGTAAGTTTTTACACAAACATTTATAATTTTATCTAATTGGAAGCAAAATTATAAGTTAACCATATGCATCTTGCGAATTAGGAGAAATGCCTTCGACGAAGACAGTTTTTGTACAGTGGTGCTCATAATTATTCGTACAGAGAAATATTTCAGTTATATTCGTTCTTATCTTTTGTACCATGCATAGAATAGTTATGGAAAGTTTACCGTTCCTTTGGAAAACTTAACAAATAAAAAAATGAGTTTATCTCTAACATATAATGTAAAACATCAAAGAATTTGAGGAAAATAAGAACAAATGTTAAAAGGCAAAAGTTTTCGTACATTTATTTACACAATTATTTAATACTTTGTGTGTCCATCTTAGGTTTGAAGCATTTAAAATTTTTCTCAGTAGTTGGTTGTTTATTGATTAGAGACTGTTGACAATTCTGAATTATAGAATTTTCTCTGTGAATCTTCATGGAAGACGGATGACTATACAATCTATTAGTAAGCAATGGGTCGCTGCACGAGAGTCTGGAAAGAGTTATTGGAAAATAAGAGAAGAACTTCGAATTCCATCTACGACGGTTGCTGCACTTATAAAGAAATGGAAAGGCTTTGGAACAAAGTGGACAACCTAGACGGGTTGAAAGAATGGCTACTGCGAATCCACGAGTGACCGCAGGCTATATTTGCCAAACATAAAGACGGTCTAAGATCGATGTTCATCCCTCTACTCTACGTTGTACATTGAGAAAGAATGATCTGCATGGAAGAGATGCACGAAGAAAACCTCTGCTACGAAAAGCGCGCAAACAAGCTCGTTTAAAGTACGCCAAAGATCATCAAAGTGATGGATCTCCATTCTGGAAGAAAGTTCTCTCGACAGACGACACCAAAACTGAATGATTCGGGAACAACGATCAACGGTATGTTTGGCGAAAATTGAATACTGCATTCGACGAAAAGAACATTCTTCCTATGGTTAAACATGGTGGTGGTGGTGGTAGTTTGCTTCTTTGGGGATGGTTTAGTGATTCTTGGCCAGGAAAGCTTATTGTCATCAATAGAATCTTGAATTCGAAGAAATATGAGGAAATTTTAAAAGAAAATGTATTGCCTTCAGTTCGGAAATTGCGAATAGGTCGCAATTGGGTACTGCAACAAGGTAGTGATCCAAAGCATAAAAGTAAGCACTGGCGTAGAGATTTGTTGTGATTGGTGGCGGGGGATGACTTTCGAGACTTGTAAATAAAGTATATTTTCTAATAGAAAATTTCTGAGTATAAAAGTATATTTCTGTAACTATAAATTTAGATTTCTTAAATTATATTAATTAGGCTATTAAAAGTAGGTTATAAAAGCTACTGTACAAACGTAAGAACACATCCGTATTTTTTCTGCAACTTTGCAGGTTTATTACAAAATTATCGTAAAGAAATTCTCCGTTACAAATAATTCACATAATACCAAACATAGCTCTCCTTTGCTGTGATCTGCCTGCAAATTCTGTGGCCAGCTTATGTACATCCACACTG
The DNA here is from genome assembly GCA_023014485.1 of Bathynomus jamesi. NCBI lineage: Eukaryota > Metazoa > Arthropoda > Malacostraca > Isopoda > Cirolanidae > Bathynomus > Bathynomus jamesi. The sequence goes on along the minus strand of JAJOZX010000079.1, from coordinate 263,163 downwards.
TCCAGTTCCTGCTTGTGAACATGACATACGGCAATGTGATTCAGACCCCTCTGTGTTAGTGTAAACCTCAACCATGTTTTCAGTCGACGTAAAGGAGAAAAGTTCCGCTCACACTCGCAGCTTGATACAGGGCAGACAAGGAGGAGTTTCAGCAGCACAAACACCTCCGAGAACATGTGTCTACACGTTGTATCCATGCCACAGTATGCCTCCTTTGCCATACTGAGGGAGGCTGCACCGGTTGTGCCCTTGAACATGGGGAGTTGAAACTTGAATTTGTTCGTATTGAGCTCTAGATACAGCTTGGTAACTGTTTCATCAACGTTTTCCAGTGCTGATCATGGCTTCCAATGTCATATAGCGCTTTAGATCACGGTTGTCAGCATCAATTACTTTCTTTGAAGGTACAGTGTAAATAATTCCGATGGTTACTTGTAGGTTTAATTTTGTATTTTTTTCCAGGATTACATGAATTGTGTGGAAGATGTTTTTATAGGAAATCCCCCCAACCAAATTGTAGGGGGAGATACATCCCCCCCCCATCAAGATCTACGCCCATGAAAGTAAGAGCACCATGAAATGGCTTCAACAAAAAAATTTCAAGCTTCTCGAGTGGCTCAGTCAAAACCCAGATTTCACTTTAATCGAAAATATATGGTTTGATTTGAAAAAATTCTGTCCACAAGAGAAACCGTTCAAATTTGAGTGAACTGTAACAATTCTCTTCCGAATAATGAGCTAAAATTTCGACTGACACATGTCGAAACCTCGTAGAAAAATACCCAAAACGAATCACTGAACTCATTCAAGCAAAAGGTGGACACACAAAGTATTAAATAATTTTGTAAATAAATGTACGAAAACTTTTGCATTTTAACTTTTTTTATTTTTCTCAAATTCTTTGATGTTTTACATTACATGCCGCAGTTAAACTAACTTTTATATGTATGCTAAATGTTTCGAAATGAACGAACGATAAACTTTTCATAACAATTCTTCCGCATGGTACGAGAGATAAGGACGAATATAATTGAAATATTTTTCCGTACAAATACTTACGAGCGCCACTCTACATTAGAATAATCCTTCTTACAAAGTTTTCGCTTTTATAACTTCATTGTTAATCCTTTGCGCGAGACTGCCACTAATGGAGAGCATCGATAAAAGTCTGAAATACGATTCTGCAATTCCGAAAAATTTAAAATTATGTAAATTTTTTTTCTTAATGAAATTTCTCGAAGGTAATTTATTTATTTTAACAGAGTTCCATATTCATTTCTTCGACAAGTGGTCCATTTGGTTCCCCACTGAAATTTCTCTCTCTCTCTCTCTCTCTCTCTCTCTCTCTCTCTCATATATATATATATATATATATATTAGAACTGAAAAAATCCTATATTTATAGTGTAATAATTTAATAATTTTATATTAATAAAATTAATTAATTCGAATTAATTAGAAGTGATATTAATAGAACTTTCTTAGTCTAGTGACCACCTTTGCATTGTGGAAAGTGACCAGTTTTACCCAACAAAAATAATTTTTTTTTTTTTTTTGAGAATTTAATCCGTTAAAGCGACCGTACAATTTTTAATAAAACCCATTCGTTTTACGACATAATCTTGTCTGACTCATTCGTAGAATTTGTTGAATATTGCTTCAACATTTAAAATAAATAGAAAGTTAAAACGAGTGTTTCACTTAAAAAAAAAAAAAATACATAGTTTTTAAAATTAGTGGAATTATTCTTTTTTAAGAGTTCAATCGAGTAATTGAAAAAAGCTCCCCATAATTTATTATTACCAGCATCATCGGGAATCAAACCCCACCCCCCACTTTAGTGTCGTTATTTCGCTTATATAGGGAAACGTTGTTACTCACTAAGCTTCAGACGCTTGTCTGGCTCCGTACGTAACGCCGTGTCCCTAGTACAGGGTGGGCCGTAAGTTTCCATACATAGGAAAATTTAAATTATGGTCTTCACGTGCGTCGGTATTTGGATCAGCAGTTTCCGGATGCTTGGATTGGTCGGCGTGGTCCTGTGGAGTGGCCTCCCAGATCCCCAGATCTCCCCCCTGATTTCTATCTTTGGGGGCACTTGAAGGCCATGGTGTATCAGGAAAAGATACGAGACATAAATCATCTAAAGGAACGTATCACCAACGCCATTACAAGCATAACGTCAACTGTGCTAATGCGTGTTCATCAACAGTGGGGAACACGTATTGAAATGTGTTTTCAAAACAATGGCAACCATGTAGAGCATATTATATAAATAAAAATGGTTGTCCATAAAAAAATGTTTATTTTTCCTATGTATGGAAACTTACGGCCCACCCTGTATAAACGAAATGAAGACACTGAAGTTGTGTATTCGACTACCGATGGTGATGATCAATAATAATGCAGGAGTTAATGCAATGGACCGCGTTACTTTGGGTTGAATGGCACTAAGGTTAGGTTAAACTAGGTTTGGTTAATTATTTTTTAGATATATGGATTTATAGAAGTTAGTATCTCGTTTTTGCAGAGATGGGAACGTGTGTGTCTGAATTCAACTAGGCCCCTATATAAAAGAAGGGCAAGGAAAGTTAATCCTCGCAGATTAGTTAAAGTAACATATAGCTTAGGCCTAGTTAGGAAATAAATTTGATTGAGGTAAAAATGTTTGAGTATTTGTCGTAAAAGCTTTAAAAGAGTTACGATCACAATACGGTTACTTGACTGGGTTGCTTTAATTTAATTTTAAGTTGTTTTGGTTTGAGTAGTATAGCCGCAAAAGGTAAGAGTGCAGGAATGTTGCAATTTATTACGTAATGTTGCAATGGGGGTGGGGTGTTGCAAAGGAGAGTGGGAGTGTTATGCAACATGTTGCAATGGGTGGGGTGTTGCAAAGGGGGGTGGGGTGTTGCGAAAAAATCCCTGCAAAGGGGGGTGGGGGATGCTGCAGGTGCGAAACTTGGAGGCGGCGTTATCCCCCAAGAGAAAGGAGAGAAAGGAGGAGAGGTGTTCACCTGGCAGGAGCCAAGTGCATATTAAGACTTCAGCCGAGTAGGCGTTGTCTTATAGGCTCCTAATCAGCCAGTTGGCTGAATCAGCCAGTTGGCTGAATCAGCCAGTTGGCTTAGAAGGAGCCAAGGAGAGAGAGAGAGAGAGTAGCGGCCTTTGATTGCAAGGCATGCAACTTGGAGGCGGAGTTCTCCCCCATGCTATTTTCGTTTACCTAACCTAAGAGGCCTCTAAGGGGTTTTCCAAAAGGGCCAGAAAGAGAAAGGACCAGAGGTCCTTGCTCGGCTGGGAGCCGAGCTTGAATAACTCCGTCATCAGATTCCCACTCTTTTATAGACCTCTAATCCGGCTGAGTTGCCAGATAGCAAAAACCATATATTAATCAAAAAAACCACAATATATTTATATGATGGTAGTTAATCAATACAGAATTAATTGTTGGAATTAAGAAGATTCATCTGTTTAAATAATTTAAACACACGCTCTTTACACAATAAATCACTTAATTCCTATTTTATTATAAATACCGAACAACAGTGGGAAAAACGAAAGGTAAAGAAACCTTGCGAAGAAAGTTGAAATTAACCAAAACACACGCTCGTCCATTCCCCCCAATCTCCAAACCCCATCTGTGTTGGTATATATAATATATATATATATATAATATATATATATAGAAAGAATCATAATAACCGTGTCTATTTAATTTTCATTCCTTATATATATATATATATATATATATATAAATGGATTTTCACCGAATTAAAACATTAACCAAAACACACGGTCGACCATTCCCTCCAATCTCCTCACCCCATCTGTGTTTGTATATATAAACGAATGAACAACTCGTGCACACACGCACACGCACACACGCCTCTGTACATATCATGTGAATGGAAATCAGAAAAAAATGCCAAACGTATATTAATTTAAACCAAATGAAGCTAAATAATGTAAAACAAATGAATTTTCTCCTTTTAGGAGAATTAATTATTCAATATAAGAAATTAATCATTAAGCGTTGTTTTTCCTTTCACGAGGAAAGGATTTCCGAGAATCTGGTCAACTCGAAACACACGCTCGTCCATTCCCCCCAATCTCCTCACCCCATCTGTGATTGTATATATAAACGAATGAACAACTCGTGCACACACGCACACACACACACACGCCTCTGTACATATCATGTGAATGAAAATCAGAAAAAAAAATGCCAAACATATATTTTGTCAATCCTTATATATATATATATATATATATATATATATATATATATATATATATATATATATATATATATATATATATATAATTGAATTTCACCGAATTAAAACATTAACTTTATTACTATTTTTATTATAAATATCGAATAACAGTGGGAAACTTACAAAGATAGATGAAAATAAACCAAAACACACGGTCGTATTCTCAAATCTACACACACACACACACACACACACACACACACGAGGAAAGGATTTCCGAGAATCTGGGCCAAATCGAATCGTTTACCCTGATGCCTTTTTTGACCATAATTTTACCTTTCTTCCAGTCAACTTGAACAAAACCTCTCTTCACTCCGATTCTTAGCAAACCTGAAAGTACTAATAATTATTATATATATATATATATATATATATATATATATATATATATATAGAGAGAGAGAGAGAGAGAGAGAGAGAGAGAGAGAGAGAGTTTTGTTCATTAATAAATAAAGGAATATGCTTGTATCTTTTGCCAGCAAATTCCATTCACGTAACCTGGAGTCCAATAATTCCGCTCTTGGGCTCTCTCCAAATCATTGGTATGGCAAATGGCATAGATTTGCGGGTACCTTTAATCCAGTGGTGGCCAACCATTTTTTGATGCGTGCCATTTTTAGGTTAGGTTTAATTCGGATGCGCCAAAAAAAAATTTGTGAAAAAATTACTAATAACTTGTAAGTAAAAATAAAAATATAATATAATATTTACCTTAACCCTTAACCGCCTAAATTTTTATTTAGCTCTGAAAAAAATTTAATTGTTGAAAATTGTGATCTAACAGGAGTCAATAAGGCATGTATGTATTTACATTAATTTATTTTTGTTTTTTTAATGAATTAATGAAGGTGGATTATTTTGGGCACCTCGGCACACGAGACAAATTTAATGTGAAAATCTACGGAGAATAAAACAAAATTTGGAACAATTTTTACTAATATTAAAATATAAAACTAATACAAAACATTTTTATGGATAATGAACAGCTACCGTAAGACTTATTTTTATTACTATTCAAACATTTTTCTGCAAATATAATAATGAAATTTGAATATTACTTTACTAATTTTTTGTATGAAAGTCTGCAAAACAATTCTTTTTTTGTGTAATACACAAATATACATTACATTTCTGGCAGTGTGTCATAACTCTGCTTTTGCAACCAATCATCTTACACATGTGTCTAACTGAACCAACATTAGGTAAATGGCCAAGATTGTCAAATCTTATATCATTTTCAGGTATAGGTAAACCTTGGTTAACAATTTTTCTTTTCGGTTCTTCTGTGGCTTCTATAGATGGTCTCCCCCTTTTACATTTTTTAGTTGCTTTACCAGAAAACATCAAAGATTTAGCTACCCTAGCCTTGAATTGTGCCAAAATATTTTGGTTTTTACGGGGAATACTCATATCATCACATGATCGCCTGTACAGTAGCCAAGCATTGACCAGTGCCATGTCAAACAGGTGCCAAACAATCCTATGATAATACTTTTTAGACTTAAAAGAAAACCTATACAAGGATACCAATTGGTCATGCAGGTCTACACCACCCATTGCTTTGTTATACTCGTGTACAATACTGGGGCAAATAATGGATATCTTTCCCTTTTGGTGATGGTCAAACCTCTCTTTCTGAACAACAGGCTCTGCTGTTGCAAAGGTTGACAAAGTTGTAACTGCTCTACTATCAAACCATTTTACTGCTGTTACTCTTATTCCATCTACATTTGCATCCCACTCTTCAAATGTACCTCTACCCTTAGCCTTCATTTCTTTATCCTGGGTGAATGATAGACCAGGTAGCCTTCTTGATTGAACAGTGCCACAAGACCATATTTTTCTTTTAGCTAAGAATACTTGCAATGGCAAAGAAGTAAACCAATTATCATAAAACAATCTATACCCTTTGTCATGTGGAATATTTTGTGTCAAATGCAAAACTATATTAGGACTAGCCCCAAGGTCAGGAACAGTAGGATCATCAACTGGCTCAATTTTGCCAGTATATGGAATAAAATCATAAACCATACCACCCTTATCAGCTAATACAAATATTTTAAAACCCCATTTGTGTGGCTTTTTGGGAAGGTATTGTTTCAGTGAAGAATTGCCTTTGAAAGGGATGATACTTTCATCGATACATAAATCTCTAATCATTGGAATTTTCCTAAATTTGGCCCTTAGATGTTCTACAAAAGGTCTAACTTTCGCAATCTTATCTCCCCTCTCCCCAAGTTGAGAATTATCTACAAAATGTATATTAGATTTAATTTCCTCCCACCTGTCACGAGTCATCAAGCCTGCAAAACGTTCATCTTTCATATCACCCCAGTGAAGTCGAGTGTCACTTACTTTGTGAAGGCTAAACCAGATAGACAAACCAAGCCATTGCTCAAACTCCTCCCTTGTCAATTTTAGTGGGCGATTTACATTTTTCTGCACTGAATATAAGTTACTTTGACTAACGATTAAATTTAGAAAATCTTTATCAATAAATTTCATAAAGAATTGAAAAGGACTAACCAAGCAATCTTCAGGATTTTCCGATACCAAGATATTATCCTCAAAATCTGGATGTTGTGGAATAGGATCCCGTGCTTCAATCTTTTCCCAAATGGGATTTCTCTTTTGAAGGGTTTTCTTCCGACCATTTACATGTGATGAAGGCAAGGGTGAACTGTTATCAACACATAAAACAACAGTGCTAGAAGATGAAAGGTCCTGTTCCTCTTCTGATTCTGAACTCGACTGTTGTGACTGTTCTCTTTCTTCCAAAATGTTTGTTTCTTCGTCTCCTGGTCCATTCTCTTCGTCGCTTGTTTCAGCAATTGCAAGAAATAGAGACTTGCTAGTGCGATTTTCAGCATAAAAGCTTCCTGTTGCAATTGAAATGACTGGCCTCTCGGATAATCCACTAGTTCCTGGAAAGAGTGTTTGAGTATATATATTAAAAAAAAAAAAAAAAAAAAAAAATATATATATATATATATATATATATATATATATATATATATATATATATAATACTATATTAATATATATAATATATAAATTTTAGTCTACAAATATCTATCAATACTATTCTAAAAAAATAAAATAGTTTCCCAAAAATTTTCAATCTATGAAAGAAAACGTTTGCCCAGGAGGACTTTGCCATGCCTAGCTGCTCATTTTTTAGCACTATACTCTAATGACATCTAATAGTTATGCTAATATATTTTTTAAATAAAAGCAATCTTATTTACAATCCAGGATATATGTTTTTGCCCTAAAAATTATTAGAACATTGTATCTTACCTGTAAATGATTCCAGTCTTCAAAATATTTTTGGTTTTGAACTAACTTTTCTCTCAAGGCAAACGTCGTTTGAAAATGCCATGAAATAAAAAAAAAACCGAGATATTGCCGAAAGAGGTATCTGGCATCTACAGTTAGGTGTTCAAGAAAGGCCACCTCGGCGTAGCAGACGATATTACAATAATTATTCAATATATTTCGATTATTTTGAAGGTGTCCAAATATGGGCACCACGGCGGTTAAGGGTTAAATAGAAATATAATGTGAAAAATATTTACCTTAATTTTTAGTTAACTACATCTTAACTGCTTAAATCTTTGATTTTTAATATTTAGTGTTAGAAGTGAAAATTTAGCACAATTCATACTAGACCTCGATGCGACACTTCAAAGTACTTGATGCGCCACCTTTGGCGCAATGCGCCGCGGTTGGCCACCACTCAGTGAGTTTAATCCAACCCCTAAGAGTGACGGCACAGGAAATGCATGAGATATGAGGTGCCCAGGATTTGTCTTGGTCGCCTACCTTACATCCAAAATAAAGTTCGTAAGCCTTCTTCACGAGTGGGGCCATCGTCTTCCTCTGTGCCATTATGGTCAGTTCTCCACATACGTAGCAAAATGTATCTCTGGGATTAATACAGTTTCGATTCATGCTGGCGGAAAATTATTGAAATCACGAAAAACTTTTTGGAATGAAAACCCAATTTTTTCTACTATGAAAAATTTTAAAATTTGAGCAAAACTTGAAAAAAATAGCTATATTTTTTTAATGCAAAAAATATTATTAAATATAGTTAACCTGGAAAAAAGAAAGTAAAATTAAATTAGTACACTTAATTTTAACTAATATTTTGGGAAAAAATGGAAATATTATTTTCTCGAAAACTATGGGTGATAGAAACATTCTGAAACCATATTTGGAATCAGCATCAAAAGTTCTATAAGAATCACCAAATAGTTTTCAAGAAACAAAAATGTTGTTCCCTAGTGTAATTAACTCTTTCTCGCCGAATTGGAAAGGTTTTCACTCCGCCTTAGACCTACAGTTTAACGTGGATTCAGAAATACATCTCGTCAGGGAATGATTGCTCACTATTTCATCGAGATAATTAAAGCTCATATACAGGACCTGCATTGTCTATAAGATCTGTCCGCCTTAGACCTACAGTTTAACGTGGATTCAGAAATACATCTCGTCAGGGAATGATTGCTCACTATTTCATTGAGATAATTAAAGCTCATATACAGGACCTGCATTGTCTATAAGATCTGTGGGAAACTGAGTAAATGGAAATATCTCGAAAACTATGGGTGATAGAAAAATTCTGAAACCATATTTGGAATCAGCATCAAAAGTTCTATAAGAAACACCAAATAGTTTTCAAGAAACAAAAATGTTGTTCACTAGTGTAATTAACTCTTTCTCGCCGAATTGGAAAGCTTTTCACCGACCTTAGACCTACAGTTTAACGTGGATTCAGAAATACATCTCGTCAGGGAATGATTGCTCACTATTTCATCGAGATAATTAAAGCTCATATACAGGACCTGCATTGTCTATAAGATCTGTGGGAAACTCTGAGTAAATGGAAATATTATTTTCTCGAAAACTATGGGTGATAGAAAAATTCTGAAACCATATTTGGAATCCATCAAAAGTTCTATAAGAAACACTAAATAGTTTTCAAGAAACAAAAATGTTCCCTAGTGTAATTAACTCTTTCTCGCCGAATTGGAAAGGTTTTCACTCCGCCTTAGACCCACAGTTTAACGTGGAAACCGAATGCTCTTTTCTTTTTTAAAAATATAATTAGGATATATTTATAATTTCTTTATTATAAAATCCTCTCGATTACATTAGTGACTAATGATCCGGGAATAGTGGGGGAAAAATATTGACATGGTAAAGACAGCAAGGAGTAATACGAGCATTAAATCTATTGGAGAAAATATAAAGATGCCGTTACTCGTCCGGACCCGTTATAGCGGATTGGTACACAAACTTATCATAGCTCCACCCAGCTACACTGGCAGCCAATCACTACGAACATCTGGCTTTAATCTTTTGAGGCGGAGCTTGGCGATTGTGCATATAAAAGGGAATATTTTTCAGTTTGGAGTAACAGTAGCTATTTTCGCGTCAGTGAATAATCATTCCCTCTGCCAGTGCATTCCCTCCACCATGGACCACGAACTGTACGTCTTCCCGGATTTGTATGAAGAAGGTGACACTGCAGCATTAACTGCAATTAATCTTTTTAACGCAATTGACCGTGATGAATTATTTCCAACGCAAACCGTTGAAGATATTTGCAGTGACGCTCCTTACAATCCGACGCAAGGGACTACCATAGAAATGTAAGTGTCTAATTTATTCACAAGAAACATGATTTTATATATATGGAGGGTTGTAGTATCTCGTCAAATACTTCATTTAGATACCATTATGCTAAAATCGAAATTTTTCATGGCAATCGTTTTAAATGTTATTTGGATTTACCTCTTATCGCCATTATGCTAAAATCGAAATTTTTGATGGCAATCGTTTTAAATGTTATTTGGATTTACCTCTTATCGCCATTATGCTAAAATCGAAATTTTTTATGGCAATCGTTTTAAATGTTATTTGGATTTACCTCTTAAATGAGTTTCGAACCAAAGATATCTTCACATAATGGGGTCTGTCTGTATACTCTGTATATGTTTTAAAAGAATGAACATTATTCCTTTAAGGTCCGATGAGGATTTGACACGTTATACAATCTTTTGAAGAATCTCGTGTCATGAATACGGAGGATATACTGATCAGTTAGCATAATGAATGTCACACCGAAATAATGTAAGTGTTTTTCGATCTTTTTGGGGTAAGACACAATATATTTTCATAAATTTATTAAATGAAAGAAATCAGTACAATAACCAACTACAGAATATACCCTTACAAATATACACACACGAACAAAAACATTATACTATACAACGAGTACGTACAATTGGAAAACGGATTTTTATCTGTCTGCATACCATTTCATCGTTTCGGCGAGTGTGACACGAGTCAAATAAATTTTAAAAATTTATAAATTCTTTATCACATGACATATGCATGAGAAATGAGACGCAGTACATTCCGCAAGCATTACTAAAATATCCTTGTATACGAAACGGGTTCCATACAACTTCGGGAATATGCAACTGAGCGAGAAATTTTACAATAATAGGGTCACTCCAGGGTTGAGTACCGAGTGAATCAAAATAGTACAGGCGCTGTCTATTTTTAAAATAGACAGCGATCCAATGAATCCCTTCATTACCGATGACATCTGTGTCCACAATAAGACTACCGCATTCTCGCGTACTTGGCAAACTCAATGTTTCATTCTTCGCAAACACGCCGATAAATTTGGAACGTGTGACTCGTTCACTATTCATTACTTTCTGAAGTGTATTAGCATCTATTTTAAAAATCAGTGATAACGCTCCTAAATCTATCTACTTGTATTAGGGCTTGCGATTCGAGATATACTAGTACACAGTACACTAATAGGCGCGTCTATAGGCTTGGCGAATTCCAGCCGCACTGAGATGTTTCCGCTCTGCTGTGGGGTTAAATGAGTATTTACGCTAGCAGATAAGTCAGGTGTAATGTCAAACGGATAAAGGTTAAATTGATCAATGAATTCTTCCTGCGTTACCCCATTACCAAGCTCATCACAATCACCTGCAATATGGGTCAGATTACTATAGGCTCTGGCACAAAGAGGTAACACAGCGTCTGATGAATAGTCCGTACCCATTGTTCCACCCAAAGCAGTGCCATTAACGTATAGAATTATATTTTTAAGTCCGAAATTCTCGAATTTAAAGGCACTCTTTTTATATTTTCCATTCACCGAAGCATGGTCTTGCATTCCGATTAATATCCTTTTAGGAAGATTTCCCAGGGCAATGTTTTCTATCTGCTTCGATGCCAACCCTGCCGGAACCGTATATAGTTTGATTTGTACTCTGTTAATAGGATATTTCACTGTAGCGTTTAGTAAATTTTTCTCAATTTCTAGTTGCTTTGGTGAACTTAATTTCACTCGCCGTACGCGGAGGTATGTGTCCATAATGTGAACCACAACGGGCTTTGCACCCTCTTCTTGATCAGCATCCAGATTTAAGCAGATCTCAGGACTCGTGCGGGTGAGCTTTATTTTCATATCCACCCCGTTGACAAGCAACTTCTCCTGGAAAGTGAAATCTGTGTGCAGCCGTCCAAAACACTCGTATATTTTCTTTTTAGAATTTTTAAATTTGTCCTTTATACTACTTTCATCTTTAGTTTGATAATATCCCTCCGCACTTAAAAAGGTAGCCTTCGCTTCTTTGGAAAAGTTGAGGACATTTTCCAGATAGGCTCGTAGATGATAGTACCCCGTGCCTGCCGATATGTTGGTCTGATTTAAATATACGTCACACTGGTTGAATATGGAGTGCAGAAAGTTTGTTTCAGGGTATGCAGCATATTTGTCATCGCAGACCGTTCCATCAGAATGGGCTATACGTAGCTTAGCGTACATGTGCACACAGCTTGGATCAAAAAAGTAAGGGCCTGAGCTGGGTATCACGAATTCTATAGGTGCACTCGGGGAACTAATTGTGTTTAAAGGGTTAATTGTAATAAAATCACTGTGCTCAATAGAGCATTGTGAACTGCATGGGTGGATGAAGCGTGCCATGGCGAGTTAGAAATAGTGCCTCCTCTCTCGACAAGTGGTAAACAAACTATGATTCATGAGATCAATGTCCTTAGCTTATATCAGTCAAAAAAGTGGTCAACCATAGGTTTCATTCGCTTACAGCACTTCTTTTTTTATATCCTTTTACGTTTAATACCACGTGACCCCTTCTTCCGGGCTGCCCTCTTCTTCCCGCCACCACGCATTTTTCTCTTTGCATCTTTGATGATTTCGTCCCGTGTACGCTTTAAATGTTTTTTTAGAGCTTCTTTAGGTTTAGCCCCGGCCAATATGTCTTCTGCAGTGTTAAGACCTGATTGTAGCGCTTTCCTTCCGAGGTATCTGGCACCCCTCTTCAGCAAAGGAACAGCCGTACGTAGTATGGATGAAAAAATGGATCCAAGTCCACTACCGCGCTGGTATCTCACCCCTCGATAGACGGTGAAAGGCTTTCTATCCATTATAACTCAGTGCGTCGAAAGTGTAGCTTCACTGTTAAGCTCCCGTTACCGAATGGGAAGTTTTCACCCTCAATCGTTCTTATATATATTGAGATATTGGTTATTAAATTAGTTGCGACATTCACATAATGGGGTCTGTCATATGTAATACTCAAACTCCTTCCTCTATGGTTGGGGATTTGAGCAATGCACAGCAGGCGTGCCTGGGTATCCCCAACAAACTGGTGCTCCACTATATTACTGTAAATATAGCACATGTCTTGGGACCTTTCAGCCAATTTCTCCATCTTCAATTGATACATTAATCTGGACAAGTCATGCCGTGTCTCGTGAAAAGTGTCTCTTTGGAAGGCTGCGCTATATCGGCCATTGGTTAGAATTTTGAACATTCTATGGTCTTTAATACGTCTGTTAGTCTTTGATTTTAGGATTAGTGTATGTGCAGGGTTTCCTTTGTTTACGATTTCGTATACTAAATCATTCGTAAGGTTTGAGTTTCTTAAACTTACGTTTAAGCCTCTCACAACATCCTCGACCGAACCATATTGACCCGGTCCTAGTCTTACTTCTGTACTGTAATACCGTGCAACCTTAGTCCGAGCGATACGTATAGTTTCATCCATAGCTACCCCAGCTTTTTCACACTCGTCAATGTCTCTAAGAATCGTAAAAACGGTTTCTTTATGTTCAATATTTAAAAAGATGGTGTCCAGCTGAATTTCGCATATCCCCACCTCATACGAATCACGACCCAATTCAATGTGCCCGTGGAGTTCTGTTACAAAGTTGGCTAGTGTGTTGTTAGGGTGTACAGACAGGGACGAGGAGGACGGGAGTGTGACGTAGAAATGGTTAGGAGCCATGTTGCATACTATTTAAGCTTCATATTGCATCAGCTTTTATATAGGTGTTGAAGCTTTCTGGGTACCCTAGCCATTTCACCAGGTACATTTTTCTCTTTCCTGAACCTTTGCTTCCTAAAATTTTCTCAATTTTAAACACAATTTTTTCCTAAATTAAACGCAACTTTCTGCAATTCCTCGCGGTAAAAGCCTCCTGAGATTTCTTCCCCATTCAAATCTTCAATGTAATACATCATTATCTCACCTTTAGGTCTCATAGCCCTAACTTTAAAAATCTCGCGTGTCCATCCTTGCTCAAAACCCTTTGCGAATTTATTCCCCGAACGCGACAGCCTTACATAATCATTGATTTTGAAGCGCGCAGAGTGTAGTGGTGGTGTTGGTGATCCATCTCTTCTCGGGAGCGTACCTCTTTCTAAAACTTCGTTAGGTGTTGTCCCAATCGTGCGATGGTGTGAGCGGTTGTAGGATGATGCCAATGATTCCAGAATGTCTAGAAATCTGTATGTGTTTTTATGTGTAAAATAACGTGCATGCGTTCCTTTATGGTGCGCTGAACTCTTTCAGCTAAAGAAGCCTTATGTATAGAATTGGTTGTGTAATAGCTGATATTAAACTCTGTCAACATGTTCTGAAAAGCACGGCCTATAAATTCCTTCCCCATATCCGTACAAAAATAGCCAGGAACCCTGTTTTCTTTTAACATTAGCGTTTTGGTGGCTTTAGCAACTGTTTCAGGTGATTTATTTTTCAGAGGAACTAGCCACAGATATCTAGAGAATACGTCTATTATGAATAGAATGTAGCGGTAACCATCGTTATACACAGAATATCTTTGCATGTCTGTTAAATCTGCTTGCCAAATAGAATCAATCGAGGAAGCCGTTGTCTTGGCTGTTTTAAACCTTTTTTCACAGGCTTATGAAGCGTATAAGCGTCCTGCTCCCTCAAAAATCTTTCAACATCTTTTTTCCTACTCCGTAAACACTTTGTACAGTCTATCTACGCCGCCGTAGGATGGGTTAGAAATGTCATAATAGCGTTTAGTTAATACGTTAGCCATTTGCGTATTTTAGAGGCACGTGGGTAGGGTTGACCGTTGTTTAACCTCTTCTTTCTCCTCTTCAAAGGTGTTACCGCCGGGGTGACGGCGTCTTCAATTGTGTCACATGCGTTGCATGTTCCAAGTCTTTTAACCTGTTCAGATTTCCTATCAACGTTTTAGGGACATTTATTTGTTGTAGTCTTGCTTTAATATGCTTCCATCCTGATGGTGATGGCCTATCCCACTTTCTCACCAGATCATGGACAATGTCTACGATATTCGATCCCTGTACCTTTGATCCTTCCACAATGATCTCGCCTGTATCGGTCCATTGTATGGCTGGATCCTCATTCAATAGATTATAAAGACTTAAGCCTTTACTCCTCAATGTATGTGGGAGGGTGCTTTTTAATACATTCGATATGTTGTGCGGCTAATCCCTTAATTTTTGGTTGGTCAGCTGTATCGTCGGGCACAGATCCTATGTCGCCATGTCCATCGTCCCCCGTGCTGTGCCTAATAACCACAGGAATCTCTGTAGGGTTCTTATAATTTTCGTACTCGTGAAGAAATTTCTGCAGAGCTTCTTGTATAAGATTCTTTTCTCATCAGGTGTTTTTTCACTGTTTAATAGGGCTAGCAATTCGCTTTCCATTCTTTTAAGTCTGCTTTTACGGGGATCTAGAATGTGTCTGGATTCCTTTGCAGTGAAGCGTACACCTCGTGGGAATCACTACCACTTTCTTCATTATATTAATCTAGTCAGTAAAGGACCCAAAACTGAAAATAAGATGGGGAGAAATGACCCTCCTGTTTGTACAATAATTCGTTTTTTCTTCGCTACAGTTTGACTTTTACGAGCGAGTGCACGTATTATGTTCTTGTAACGGCGTAGGCGAGCCTTCTGAGGGGTTTTCATTGATACATTACAATTTATAACGTTAAGACAGATTTCACAGATGCATTTTAAAAAGTCGGCGTCGATATTTTTAATAAACATCTGCTGCATTGCCCGGGGCAATCGATGATAGATTTTTATTAATTCACGGTATTTCTTTAGTCTCTTTGTCATTCTGGAATATACACCGTTTCAGGCTCGTTTGGAAATATATTCGTTCGTAGAAGCACTCTAAACGTGTTTCGCGGATGAAGGTCGCAAAGCAAATATCCGTAACGCGTGCTTGTAGCTTCTTTATAAACTTCCAAAAACTCCTTACGCTGATTCGGGAACATTTGATTGGCTAATACCCCAATTTGTGATACATCTCTACGTTGTGCGAATAAGACTAGATATTGCGTATTTAACGACACATCGCGCATGTATCTATTTTTGAAAAATAGATTCTGATTGATGAAGAACACGCTTATGTTAAGATGGTGGGAGAATACTGTAAATGTCTCGGCAAACGTTTTATCCATCTCCAACATGAGATCGTCAATTACAATGACTGTATGTTCATTTCCCTTTAACGAATTAACGTCATATACGCCTTTGTGGAACAAAATATCATCTTGGTACTCGTTGAACACTGATTGATACGTCGAATAGCACCATATAACTTTATGCACAAATTTCGAGAACATCTCTCCCTTTTCTTTAATGATTTTAAGCATAAACACAGTTTTACCACATCCTGTAGGTCCAGATATAATACATGTGGATGGGCTCGTGAATCTGAATTTTTCTACAGAGTCCATTTCTAACACGTCACACTCCTAAGTGGGTCATTTACAAAATATTACAAATTTTGAGTGCTGTTCCTTATATTTTGTTTTCTCCCACAGAACCATGAATGACGATGAGGTACAGCACCCCATCATTGACATTACGGATGACCTCGACGACAGTGTAGTTGTGATCTCCTCCCCTGCCAACGAACCCTCACCAGCGATACCGGTAGCACGTCCAAAGCGGAGGTATGATGAAGAGAACCCCACGTCAGGTATAAAGCGACCGAAATACGCGCCTGTTGCACCAGTAATAGATCCCCAACCCTCAACCTCTTACGCAACAATCCCCCCAGCAGCACTTCCCGCTAATATATCCCCTTATTCATCCGCCACAGTTGCCCCCCGTTCTGTTAAGTCTACACAATAGATCCCCAACCCTCAACCTCCTACGCAACAGGCCCCCCAGCAGCACCTTCCGCTAATATATCCCCTAATTCATCCGCCACAGTTGCCCCCGTTCTGTTGAGGATGATATAACGTTTGAGTTGGTGCGCTCCGCAGCCCACCCCAGCCTTGACTAGAAATCGGTATAGAGTCAGGGTCGACCCTAGAGCCATGTATAGCAATGGAATTGAGCGCGGGCTACGCCGGGTTGTACAGCGTATTGTAGAGTTTGCTCTTCAGAATCGCGACGAGCGTGAAGTCAGGACGAGTCTGTCCTTCGGATTCGGGTCAGATGACGGTGATGTAGATGATTATTGGGTGATAGTGCCATTTAGACGTTTGGCGGCTGAAGATGTAGAATATATATTAGGACGTATAATGCAAGCCGCCCAAAGTAGTATAGCCTTTAATATGGACAACTTCACGTAAATATTGACCGTGTATTCCGTGTTGCGGGTCATAGTGCCATACCGTATACTCTTAACTTCAATTCTCCGATTATTTACCGAAAGCATATAAACGTCGATCGTGGTTGCGGCTTTATAGCAGTACTCTTAGCACGTATGTTTACTGTACAAAATACACAGACCAAAAATTTGGTTGCCTACGGTCGTGGAGCGTGCCCGTAAACTAGCTGTAGACTGTGAACTTGAATTTGACTGTAATATGGGTCCTGAAGAGTTGAGAAGGGTAGAACAGGAAATGAATGTCCGTATAGTTGTATTTGGGTTGGATGATCGTCGTAGGACTGTGTATGTTTTTAAAAGCTGTGTGAGAGATCGTACAAGACCCCTACTTATTTTAGGATTGTCAGGGACAACGTATCTCCCCATCCGTAATATAAGGTGGCTTTACGCGAGTTATGACAAAAGTCGAAAATATGGGAGACATCATGATTTGTGTAAGGGGTGCCTCGAGTTTGCGGATGATATAGTGAGACATTGTAAAGAATGTCACATGGTATGTGAACAGTGTAAAAGCACCAAATGTGAAAGCCGTGTAGTTGAAGCTGAGAAGAGAGACTGTGATGTGTGTAGACGCACATTTCAATAATACTGTTGATTTCCATAAATCAATTGGCACGTGCAGGAAAATGAGAATCTGTGAATGTGGTATGTTTCACACAATGGATAATTGGGGGAAATTTAAGCACAAGTGTGACGAAATTCACTGTCCTACATGCCAGGAGGAATATAAGGCGGATGGAGTAAAGCATGTATGTTATATGAAAGATGCTAAGCCTAAAAATAACCCTTGTATAACTGTATACTACGATATAGAAACATATACGAACGCTGAAACCAAAGAGGTAATTCCACATTTACTTGTGAGCCAGACCATCTGTGATGAGTGTATGGGGATCGAATGTGACGAGTGCCCCAAATGCGGTAAACGGACAAACGTTTTTAAAACGAATGTCCGCGATAGTCCTGTGAAACTATTTGTGTCCTATATTGTCAAGTTAGCCGACAAGTTCAAAAAAATGACTGTGTATATTCTCGCCCATAACGGGGCAAAGTTTGACACGCAGTTCCTTTATAAGGAGTTGCTTGAACACGAATCCTCTGAGATATTTACAGGTGATCCATTGAAAAGAGGCAACAAATTAATACAGATGCAAATAAGAGGCAATGTACTTAAATTTAAAGACACTTATTATCACACCTTGTAAATTAGCAAAGCTACCCAAGGTGATGGGAGTAGCAGCTGAAGTTTCCAAAGGATACTTCCCTTACACTTTCCTCACCAGCGAGACTTTAAACTACGTAGGCCCACCACCACCCAAACATTATTTTAACTATGACTGTATGAGTAGATGAACGTGAAGACTTTGATCGATACTACAACAGTTTTAATGAAAGTAACCCTTATAATATAGCTGATGAATGTGAGCGTTATTGCGTGAATGATGTGCGCGTGCTTAGAGTATGTTTCCAGGCCTTTAGAAGGATGTACATAGGCCGTTTCAAATGCGATCCGCTGCAAGTCGCAACCACCATCGCGTCATTATGTTTTACGGTGTTCAAGAATAACTTCATGCCTAAAGACACCTTAGCCATTATTCACCGAAACAACCCCGCAGTTACGGACACAAGGCTATTTACTGGCTCATACACCTACAGCAACAGACAGGTGTATACATAAAGCACGCCCGCAACACGGGTGAAGTACCCATTAAGATTAATGGACGTGTTTTTTGGGTTGATGGGTTAAGTGAAAACCGTGTCACTGGTGTGAAGACTGTGTACTCCTTTAACGGATGCTGGTGGCATGGATGCCCCCGTCCTGAGTGCGGAATCGCCGGAGATATCCACGGTAGATCTCCTGCCGACTGTCTTGCATGGACCCGCACCCGCGATCAACTTATAGGATCACAGTTCACTCACAAAGTCTTGTGGGAGCATGAATATGATGCACGGATGGAGACAGACGAGGTGTACCGTGAGGAAATAAACACGATCAAGCGTTCAATGGTGCTGGATCCTCTCAAATGTGGTGATAGCTTGTTTGGAGGACGTACAAATCCATTCAGACTATACTTTCCACCTACGGAGGGCGTGAAGCTCCATTACTACGATTTCTGTTCTTTATACCCATACGTGATGAAGAACAATCCGTACCCCGTGGGCGCTCCTGAGAAACTGGTGGGACCTAACCTGCCCTCCATCAATGAATTTTCAAGAAATTTGAATGATCGTTACTTTGGGCTCTCTTTCGTAGACGTACTCCCCCCACGCAATTTATGGATGCCAATCTTACCTGTCGTTATCGACGACAAGCTCATGTTTCCCCTGTGCGTGAAGTGCGCGGAAGAGGATAACGGCGATTGTAACCATATACCCCACCAGCGTAAGATCAGAGGCGTATATACAAGTCCTGAGCTGGCCCTAGCCGTACGCCATGGTTATAGAATACTGAAGATACATGAGGTGTGGAGGTTTCAGAAGCTACCCAACCTTTTCACATTTTGAAGGATAAGGTTGAGGCATCAGGGTATCCGCGAGGAGTTGATACCGAAGATGAAAAGTCTGCCTATATTCAACGTTACCGCGACCGCGAAGGTATACAACTTGATCGTGCCCAAATTGCAAAGAATCCTGGCAAGCGCTTTAGTGCAAAGTTGTGTCTAAACAGTCTATGGGGAAAATTTGCACAGAATACCGGCAAAGGGAACATTCATTTGGCACAAAGTTATAGTGATGTCTGGGATTATGCCAATGCTCCCGATAAAGAGGTCATGGAGATCGTGAATGTAGGTAATACTTACATAATAAAGTACAACAACACTGAATTGGCCACAGATACCTCAAGGGTTACAAACATACCTGTGGCCAGCTTCACAACAGCCTACGCCCGTATAAAACTTTGGGGTCTATTGCATTCTCTTGGGCGGAGAGTATTGTATGCCGATACAGATAGCGTGATATTCACAGAGAGGGAGGGTGAATACATGCCCGCTATTGGGGAGTTCCTCGGCGAACTCACTGATGAGATCAAGGATGAGTATGGGGACAACGCATACGCCGACTCTTTTGTCTCAACAGGACCTAAAACTTATGGGGTACGGGTCAGGGTGGGGGAGGATATGAAATATATCGTGAAGGCAAAGGGTATTACGCTCAACCATGCGAATCGGCGGGTTGTTAACTTTGAATCGTTGAAGGATCTAGTGTGTTTGGACGATGATGAGGGCGAACGACCTCCCCAACTAATTGTAGGCACCCACAATTTTCGGGCGCAGAAGCTGGGGGGCGTGAAGGAACTTAGGGGTACGAAGGTGTGCCGTAACACCTATAGGAAACGTTACCAGTTACCTGGTACCTATGATACCGTACCCTTTGGATACCATAACGTTTGATGCTTCTATTGTTAACTTACTTATCACACGTATTTGTAAATGTCTTGTATATAATCTTTGATGTATCTATTGATTTATTACACGTATTTGTAAATATATATAACTTGAATATCTCGTTTATTAAATCGTATTTGTAAATATATATAACTTGAATATCTCGTTTATTAAATAAATCATGTTTCAATTAGCGTTTCACTTTCTCCTTTGTGTGTGTGTGTGTGTGTGTGTGTGTGTGCAGGTGAAAGTTCTAAGCTCCGCCCACTGTAAGATCAGCAACGTGAGTCATGCTACTATCTGGGATTCCCTGCGTGGTCAGTCGACTGCAGTAAGCCCTTGAGATCAGACGTGTATTCGCCAGCGTAGAAGAAAAAAAGGAGATCAGACGTGTATTCAAATGGCTACCTTTAATATTGCTTGTACAACGTTTATGAAATGGTATTCAGCAAAGTGCAGGATGTGGTGGATACCGAAAAACTTCCTATTCCCCCCTCCTATGCCTCTTTTAAAACCACATTGGATTGTGCGAAGTTGCAAGATGTACAAATACTCTACGGATGTTCTGGTGAGACCGTTGAAGGCTTTCGTTGCACAGACGATGTGCTGAAGTATGCTGTAGAGCTAAACTTTATAAAGTCTCACATATACCGTGAAGTAAAAGAAACAACGCGTGCAGAAGAGAAGCAGCAGGTATGGATAATGAGTCTTGCGGATGGGTGGTGTGACAAGCGGTATTACGTCATGTTACACCATGTCGATTACTCATACCCTACGACTGAAAATGTGAATCTCGTGATCATGGACAATCTTAAGTATTTTTATCACTATATTAATGTATATCATGATGAGGTTCGTAGTGAGGTTGTGGCTAGTGCCCTGCGTGAGTTTTTAACAGACTTTAGAGACGAGTATCGTTTGATGGGCAGAAAGGAAAAATATGAGCATATGTTCCTCTCAAATAGTGCGCCGGAGTGTGAAGATGTTTAGTAAAACAAAAATGTGCCTAGTTCGTGAAAATTATCCTGAGGGAAACTGTCTGGTGCGTAGTCTGGTAGTGATAAAACCGAAATTAATTCTTGTACGGAAAAACACCTACCCAATATGTACAACAATTCGATTATGGTGCGACTCGCGGATCATACGAGTTCGAACAACCCCATTCACGTATCATCGAGTCAGCCGCCCATCGAACCGTTCCTGCCTACCTGCGTGCCTCACACGGCTCATAGTTATCTCAGAGCTTGAACCGAGTGGACGTGCGCTCCTCGAATACGATGGAACTTCCTTTGAGCAGCATTCTCAACGCCTCGTACGATGTGTCCGTGACGAAATCGTTGCGCGTGTTCAGGCGTAAATCCGGTACCGTTAGCTATGTACTGGAAACGGAATGTAGGCAAACAAACAAACGGGTTTATTTAAGTGTCGAGGAGATGAATAGAATCTTCGTGATAGTTGAGAAGTGGAGTGAAGATCGTTATAAAATACCTGCTAACGTAGGTACAAGAAGAGAGCAGATTAGTGACGCACCCTCATACGCCGTTGTATGTACGTTGTGTATAAATAACGATCGGCCATGCATTGATATACGGCTGATGTGGAAGAATGCTTCTGATAATAACGCTCTTGTTCCTACGCGAAACCGTTTCATCCTCGACAGAATGTTTGAAATCGTCGGATTCCGCAAGCTGAAACCTATATTAGACGCGCGTGTTACGGATATGCTTTATTTTGATACAGTACTTGAATACGCATACACCGCTCTGCTCGATGGGTTTACCGAGTGTAGGGCTGAACAAGGTGAGAATGGTCTAGAGCTGGACGTTTATTTAAAAAGTTTAGACTCTTTGAAATACCATGAACTTTGGTACAAAGCAATTGATCGGTACAAGGCTGAGCTCACCTACACCGTTCACCCTGAAGAACTATTTCTTTATATAACGCGCAGTTGTCGTAACGATTTAGAAGATTATTTCAATTGCCGCTATGTTGAGTGAAGATGAGTTCACGATTGAAAAGCTCGAGTCGGTAGAAATAAACCCTCGATTGGAAAAGCGTGTTTATAAACTTGTGTTTAATGTAGCTAACGATGAACTCTTTGTGCGTGCTTTTGATTGTATTCTAGACGTATTTAAAGATGACTTACCAACCGGTTGTAAAGTGGGAACAAAAATAGTACTGAACGATATGAAAGCCCTTCATATCGAATACAGGTTTCTCTATACTTTAAGCGGTGAAATATTATTAAGCCACATATACTGCGTAATGCAGAGCAATAATGATGTAATTGTGAACTCGATTAAGTGCGAGTTTAGTATTTTGAAAAAAAAAGTGAAATGTATTTATATATTTGTGTGATATTTCTCCTGTACTGTTATATTGAAGGATTATATGCATATTCCTCATTTCTATTATTATTGATCATTCAAATGTATATTTATTTCTATATATCTCCATAATTGTGTGTGTGTATATATTTTTTTGATTATATGCATATTCCTCATTTCTATTATTATTGAAATGTATATTTATTTTCTATATATCTCCATAATTGTGTGTGTGTGTGTATATTTCTCCTGTACTGTTATATTGACGGATTATATGCATATTCCTCATTTCTATTATTATTGAAATGTATATTTATTTTCTATATATTTATAATAAACAGAATGATGCAATGTTGTTTTACTTAATTCTTTTGGTTATATCATGTTACGCCTTCTAAACCTACTAGCGGAATTCTAAACCAACTTTTAAGAAAATAAATGGTACAATCTGACAACTCTCCATAATAATGTTAAAAAGTGGTATCTGGCAACTCAAGCCATTTACGCCTTCTAAGCCAACTGGCTTTTTAGGAGTCTATAATAATGTATACAATGGTATCTGGCAACTCTCCATAATAATGCTAAAAAGTGGTATCTGGCAACTCAAGCCATTTACGCCTTCTAAGCCAACTGGCTGATTAGGAGTCTATAATAATGTATGCAATGGTATCTGACAACTCTCCATAATAACGTTAAAAAGTGGTATCTGGCAACTCAGTCTTCGATTAGAATTAATTAATGAAATATATAGCACAAACTGGCAACTCAGCCTGAATACATGGCGCTATCTGGCAACTCAAGCCATTTACGCCTTCTAAGCCAACTGGCTGATTAGGAGTCTATAATAATGTATACAATGGTATCTGGCAACTCTCCATAATAATGTTAAAAAGTGGTATCTGGCAACTCAGTCTTCGATTAGAATTAATTAATTAAATACATAGGACAAACTGGCAACTCAGCCTGAATACATGGCGCTATCTGGCAACTCAAGCCATTTACGCCTTCTAAGCCAACTGGCTGATTAGGAGTCTATAAGACAACGCCTACTCGGCTGAAGTCTTAATATGCACTTGGCTCCTGCCAGGTGAACACCTCTCCTCCTTTCTCTCCTTTCTCTTGGGGGATAACGCCGCCTCCAAGTTTCATGACCCCTTGTTGCACCTGCAGCATCCCCCACCCCCCTTCGCAGGGATTTTTTTGCAACACCCCCCTTTGCAACATTGCGTAATAAATTGCAACATTCCTGCACTCTTACCTTTTGCGGCTATGCTACTGGTTTGGATTAAATTTGCGGCATTTCTATAAAAACTTAAGAGAATTAATGGGAAATACATCAATATTACACGCAGCTAAAAAGGAAGGTTTCGAATTGCGGAAGGTATGAGTTCTTGGTCAAGTTTGTGTAGAGAAACCCTAAGGTAATATGAATGTGCTTGTAACTGAAAAGGATAAATTTGCGTTGCTTTGGGGAGAAACTAAAGCTCGTGGTGCGTCGTGCTCCTGAAAAGTCACGCACCTGGACTCGTAAAACCAGTGTTTGCAATGCAAACTAACGGAATAAACATGAAAATGGATATAAGTCAGACTGTTCATTGGCAAGTACGAGAGGTGGTCAGAAAGCCTCGCGAACAAGTTACAAAATAATATTGCACGGTTCTGTTTTTCACATGTATCACGATGGTGTACCTTTAGATAGTAGGTGGGTTAGTTTCAGTTACCTGACATTATTTGAAAATTGCTTAATACTGTCAAGGAGAAACGGCGGGGAATGTTGACTAAAGGTGTACTCCTGCTCCAGGACAATGTGCCGATCTACGAGACCCATGTTGCGCAAGCTGCAATTCACGACTGCGGTTTCGAGCAACTCACCCACCCTCCTTACAGCCCAGACCTGGCCCCGAGTGACTATTATCTGTTTCGAAACGAAGTCCGACTCGCGTGGTCGCCCCTTCGAGAATGATGAAGAGCTCACAGAGGTTACTGAATCCTGGTTTGACCAACAATCGGAAGATTTCTATAAAACTGAAATCACGAGCTTCAAGGAGAAATGGAGCAAGTGCATTGAAGTCAGTGGACATTTACTGAGAAGTAAAGTATAAGTTGTTTGTCTGACATTATTTTATACCTCGGGTGAAAAACTTTCTAATCACCCCTCGTATGATAACACAGAGCACTATTGCTTCTAGTGGTAATGAGCTCTGTTCGTACCTTGACCTTCTATACATTTGACAAAGATACCACGAGCTGCTCATACCCTGAATGGGTGTATCAGCGGAGCGGTTCTTTTTGTAAACCGTGAAGCTTTTCTTGCCATACATTTATACTTAAACCACTGATATTTATGTGTAAAGCATTGAAAACAAAGCATATATATATATATATATATATATATATATATATATATTCTGACCACGAGAGCAGGAGGAGAGCGGAAACCAATTCTCTCTTCCACCAAATCCCGCAAATGAGGCGGGATGCTCTTCCACCAAATCCCGCAAATGAGGCGGGATGCTGCAGAGGGGTCGACCGCAAAACGATCCTGAACCATCGTTTGAAATCATTTAAAGATGTGTGGTATTGTCGTTAACATCGCTAACTACGAATCCATTGGCCAGTATATATATATATATATATATATATATATATATATATATATATATGGAATGAATTTCACATTTAAACATGTGAAATAAATGAATAATGCAGATCCACAAGGAAAAGGAAAAATGATTCCAAGGCTTTTCGCGTATTGAATAAAAAACCTAATCATTCCCGGATGAGGTGTACTGTTGAATACACGAAACACCTTGGAATCATTTTTCCTTTTCCTTATTGGTTCGCATCATACATATACACACCTTTGGTTAGCTTCCGCCCGAATTGTTCATTCTGACGAAGGTCAAGCTTTTCACTCCACCGTAGACCTACAGTTTAACGTGGAATCCGAACCACGCCCCATCAGCAGCCCAGCGTCTTAACCACTAGGCCACCAAGGGTACCCATTTATCTACCAACCACTTTTTTTATTGTGTGAAAGGATAAACAGCTGGGTTTTGCTGCGCGCCGGCTGCCGTCGGGTCTCGAACCCGGGGCCGATGGATTCGTAGTCAGCGACGCTAACCACTACACCACCGAGGCGCTATATATATATGTATATAAACCAGATGTACGAACGCAAAATTTCTCTTGATTGGCCTAAGATAAAGGTATAGGCCAATCAGAACGCTTCTTCATTTTGTGTAACAGTTTGTTTACGAAGTGAAGTGTAGCCAACAGCTGTTTTGTATTCTGTTAGGAATTGATACTCGGGAGGGGAACCACATTTAGCAAGTGGGGAAAACCAAACCGAGCAGATAACAGCTTTATTCTGGGGCTTTTGGAAACTGACCTGATGGAAATGTTTATACTTTGACATTTTACGGGATGCTCTATTTACGCTTCAATTTAACATTTTCTTAATTTAACAGCTCTCTCACTGTAGCTGTTTAGAAACACAATATGACCCCGAACAGTTTATTCTCTCTCTCTCTCTCTTCTCTCTCTCTCTCTCTCTCTCTCTCTCGTTACTTGTAACAAATAAACGTTTATAGCTTTCAATGTAACAAAACTCATTATAAGTTAACATTATTTTCACATTTTACAATTTCATTCCATGACACTTTATCGAATAACACTTTCCTAATTCAGTTTATATTTGTCATTCTCATTGTTTAAAGAAAGAAATGCTTACTCAAGGTTCTTTGAAAAAAAACTTTTTGTGATTTGTTTTTCTGGAGTTTAAAAGTTTATATTCTCTCTCTCTCTCTCTCTCTCTCTCTCTCTCTCTCTCTCTCTCTCTCTCTGTATATATATATATATATATATATATAAATGCGTGGAACACCTGTTCGTATTGTTACGGCTGTAAGGCTTTTTACACTTGTGTACATAAAAAAAGCTCTGTTTTTTTTCAAAGCAATTCTACTGGTAAGCGTTTTTACTTCTATGCCCCAGTCCGTTCGTGTTTTAAAATATACGCACACGGGAACATATGTTATAGTGTTATAGATTCAGTTTCATTTGAGCTGTTACAAACAGGAGTGGTACAAAGTGTCTTCCCTAAGGAAAAAACAGTATATACACACAAGGTGTTCCAAAAGTCATCACCCCATTTGTTTTGCTTATAACTTTTGAACCTGTAAAACAACAAATACTGTAGAAAGTGGAAATAATTTATTTTATTTAGAATTATGTTAGAATTATGTTGTGGTGTGTAGTGTTCCATCTTCAAATTATTGGGGTTGATCTTCTACAATCTGGAAAAAAAATTTAAAAAACAATTATTAAATTAAGGTTACAGCTACTTCAGATGGGGTGATGACTTCTGGAACACCCTGTACAATGCGCGTCGATCGGTAACTGGTTATTAATGTATAACAATCTTAAGTACGAAACTGCACAATTGAATAAGATACGAGTTTTCCGCAGTTCTTGTATAATGCACCGCTGTCATTCAGACCAATCAACTAACAAGTGTTTATTTTGTAACTCGTAACAGTGAACACAATTGCACACTAAAAATAACTGCTATTAAAGCTTTCCATTTTTCGGGTCTTTTCGGTTTGAAGCACTGTGTGAGAAAAACAAAAGAAAATAATATTTCTACGTAGTAAATGTATTGATTTGTTAAGAAAAAAGTACATTTTATGGTGAAAAAATATATAATAGTTTAACTAGAATAGATTGAAAATTGGGAAATGTCTTTAAAAATTTTGTGTTCTTTCGACACCAAACTAATTCGCAAAGATAGGAGTCAGTCATTTTAGTGGATGCTTTAGAATTGCCTCGGCACAAACCTGATACACGTAAGAAAGTTAGGTTAAGTTATATTAGGTTGGGTTAGGTTGTATTCTAAGTAATTTACCTCCCTCAAATAGTTGTTATAATCAACCACAGTAAAGTGATTGATACTAAGTTCATCCTCGCAGAATTTTACGTTTAGAAATAAAAATATAATTGATAGCAAATATTATGTTAAAATAATATATTTCTCCAATGAAGAATGAACGTTTCTTAACAAATATATACATTTTCTACCTATAAATAGTATTTTCTTTTTTGTCACAGTGCTTCAAACCGAAAAGAGCTCATTTTTCTATCTTCTAAGGAAGGTCGCTGTGGATAGTTCTACAATAGTATTATCATACGACTTAATTTTAATTATTATATAACGAACCTTGATTAACTAGTTACGGTGTATGTATATATATATATATATATATATATATATATATATATATATATAGTTGGATAGTATACCGGCTCTGCGTCCAAATTATGTAACGACCCCTGGTTTGGATCCCACGTAAAGTTGTATGTTTCTCAATCATATGACCTTAGATATTTGCGAAGAAGAATAAACAATCCAATCAATCAATATATATACACTCTGTATATATATATATATATATAATATATATATATATATATATATATAATATATATATGTATGTATGTGTTGTGTGTGTGTGTGTGTGTGTGTATATATTATATATATATATATATGATAACCATGAATTTCACAATTAAACACGTGAAATAAATAATGATGCAAACCCACAAGGACAAATTAGAAGGGATTCCAAGGTCTTTTATGTATTCAACAGTACATCTCGTCAAGGCATGAAGGGAAAAGGCAGGAAGCCGAAAAAAAAAAATATATATATATATATAATATATATATATATATATAATTATATATATATACATTCAACTGCAAAGAACACGCAGTATAAATAACGTAAAGAACGACGCTTGTATAGGAGATATTCCGCGCAAGACGAGAAAGAGAAAACAACAAATGAAAAAATGAAGTACCACCTGGGAATCGAACCCGGGATCTTCCGATTGCCGGTCAGACGCGATATATATATATATATATATATATATTTGTACAGTGTAAACAAAATAGCTGGGTGGGATTAACAAAAACTTAACAAGTACTAAGTGAAGGCAAAAGGTACTTTAACAAGATATGTTATTGAAATTACTTATAAAGTATATGAATGCACGTTCCAGAATGTTCTCTTCAGTTATGTCTTTATTTTTAACCCAAAAACTTTAGAACTTTCCTAATTAATACTATGATTATATCTATGCGTATGATTAAACAATACATTAGCATTATTTGCCGTCCTGCACGCGTATTTATGCCGTTTTACTCCGACGTCTTAAGTTTTTCCAATTTGATCTACATAAACTAAGTCACATTGTTTATATGGAATTGAGTAGACACAGTCATCTTCATTATCTGGGATGTTCTTTAGTAGGCGAAATTTAACAGTATTTTTATACTTAAAGACTACGCTAATGTCAATTGCTTTTAGTAAGGTGGGAAGATGTTTAAAATTTACGTGGTAAAGAGGCTAAGAATATTTTTTATGATCAATTTTCCGAAATTTTCAATTACAGTTTTATAATGCCGTACCTTTTTTTTTTTTTGCTTTGCTTAAACAACTTTATACAAATTTAATAGGATAATAGTTTAATACCACTGCTCATAATATTGCATAGCTCAGAATCTAAAAATTCAGGACTAACTTTTCTTAATATTCTGAGAAACAGAAGAAAACACTGAAGAAAAATGAAAATGCGAGTTATTATTTATTAAGGTTGTGATAAACTTTATAATGACTCGCGCATCTGAAATTTTAGATCCAGAAATGATAAGCATAATTCGTCTTTTTTCTTTTCAATAGTAAATTTTGTAGATGGGACTAAGTTATTGAGCTTAACACGAAATTCACCAACACCCAACGTATCAGGCTAAAGGCATAAAACATTATCTATTTACCGGTACCAAACAATGTTAAAATTGACAACAGTGGATAAAATTCTACTTTTGAAAAACCCCACTTGAAAAACCCCACATACTGTACAAATTATCTCACGCGGGTGAGAGGGGATTTCCCATTGCCAGTCCAAACAAAAAGTATAAAACTTATCTTCAAACTGAAATTTACGACATTTGACGCAAAGCTTAATTAATTCAGTAATAATGTTGCGTTCAGCTGGGAAAGAATACTCGGAAATTTTATCTTTTAGACGGTCAAACGAGTCATGAACAGGGACTTTAGTGTATAAAGAACATATGTCAAAACTAACGAGATTGAAATTACAATCATTACGAAACTTGCTCAGTTTGTTAATAAGATCCACGCTATTTACAATATGGGATTCAGAAACAGATCCAACGAAAGGAGTTAATAGACTATAGCTTATAGGTAACAGAGATTACAAAGCTAATGGGTCTCATAGGATTGATTAAGTTTGTGTGTTTTGACTAGACCATGTAAATAAGGTAGTAATGGATTGATATTTAGAAACATCTTAGAAATGTCAGTATAATTTATTTTTTTTAAATTCTCCTAATTTTCTATAAACATTTTGTTAACGTCCTCCAATGGATTTCTGTTTAGAGGTAATTACGTATCACAAACACTCACTACTAAAGTATTTACCTTTTCACTGTAATTATTTTTGTCTATGATGACGATCGAATTAGATTGGTCAGCTTTAGTAATATGTAATGAATCATTATTTTTAATTATTTCCAAA
Organism: Bathynomus jamesi; assembly: GCA_023014485.1. Taxonomy (NCBI): domain Eukaryota; kingdom Metazoa; phylum Arthropoda; class Malacostraca; order Isopoda; family Cirolanidae; genus Bathynomus; species Bathynomus jamesi. Next base: position 232,600 of record JAJOZX010000079.1, on the reverse strand, counting down.
GTTTTTTCATACCTCTGAAGATAATTCGATTCAAAACTCATATTTAAAGCACTATACACGCGCAGCCTTTAAGCTAAAGCCACCGGGAACCCCAAACCATGACCAAAAACGCATTTAGTACTGATGTCTCGCTCGTGAGAAGATAGATTAACAATAGTAACTGAACTTTTTATTTTCTATTTACTATTGCGGATTAAATTCTCCAATCTATCGTTTAACTTCTCGGTTTTAGTTCTAATTCTTCTTCGTAAATTGTTATAAATATCGTCCAGAAGCGTACGTCTCTAATTGAAAGAAACGGTGCTGTTCATTTCTGCGCGAGCTCTCTTAATATGTTTTGTCGAGATAATTTTTCTCATTTTCGCCAAATGGTGCATCGTTCAACATACGGTATCTTCTGCCAATCAGGGACTCGGGGATGACTTTTTCGCCATAACACTGTCTAAAAAAATTGAACTAATTTTTTGTACAGAATATGCTTCAGTAATTGCGGTGACTCCTATAAATTGGCTGGAGAGCGGGAAAAATAGTTATAAAAACAGCAGTCATTCCCAAATCCCTGATTTTACCTTCATTCCTTGACGAGGTGTACTGTTGAATACACGAAAGACCTTTAATCGCTTTTCATTTTTACTTATGAATGTGCATTATTCATATATATATATATATATATATATATGGTATGCAAATGTTTTGAAGAAAAGTATTTTTAATATGAAGTCTGTTCTGCATGAAGGAATTTATTCATGGTTTTGGTTGCATGACTCAATCCGACTGCATAAACTGTTTTCTAAAATACTCTAAATGCATGACTAAATCATGTCATCTCTCTCTCTCTCTCTCTCTCTCTCTCTCTCTCCTCTCTCTCTCTCTCTCTATCATTTTATACTTTGTTTTGTTTTCAATATTTGTATTAAAATTCCTGACTGTAATTTCAGGTTATCAGATAGTTAAGTATTGAACCGATTAAGAACGAATTAAATTAATTTTTAACGTTTTCCTTTGTGTTGTTAACCGTGAACATTAGTGCAATGTTAGCACTTGTATAGCAGTGATTTAAATGATAGTTTTGATTTCAAGGATTCGCCTCCACGGGGCGCCCGAAGAGAGCTTCCAGCGCCCCCGTCAGGAGGTGCAAGTCCTTCCAGGCAGGAACCTCGACGAGGAACCTGGGGGAGATATCCTCTCGGAAAATTTCGGGGATCCAAGTAGCGAAGTTTGTTCTTGAGCTCGAAAGGGGAATTCAGCAAACCTTGGTGAATATGAATCCTAAAAAGACTCTGGGATTGTCGCCTTCGGATTCCTTCATAGAACCTATTTCACACCCCTCGAAAAACTCTCCACCCGTGAGCGGAACCCCGAGCAGAGAGGACAGATCTTTAGGACGACATTCAGCTTTATCGAGTTCCGACGTCGCCATCAATACGAACAAAGTCTTGCCTGAAAGAAACGATTATAAAATAGTTTTCATTAGCTCCGATTCTTCGAAGGAATCTGAATTTAACTCCTCAATAGAGTCGGAACACTCCTCCGGCGCGGGTGAAAGTCTCAGAAGAAGGTCCTTCCATAGGAGATCTCTCGATGGGTCCTTCGGTTGTCAAAATCCGAAGGGAGAACATAAAAGTAAACTCATCGACGTTGCAGTCATGACTGATGCCAAAGACAGCTCGATCGCCAAAGAAGAAAAGTCACTAGAAAGTGTTTCTTCTCTGGTTCTTCAAAGGCCCCCATCCCCCGAAGAAGGAAGTATGACCGATGCAAGGAACGTTCCAAAGATAAGCTATAAGCAAACGTTTGAAATACTTCCCGAAAGGGTAAATTTTACGAATACAAATTCCGAGCACTCTCCTTTGTTGCCTCCTTTGAATGCTTTAGACCAAAATGAACTGAACCTAATGCTACAGCAAACGGAAGTTGTTCAAGCCGAAGCGCAAGCCCTCCAAAAGGCTCTCATGGGAGCTTTCGATCCCAAGGTAACCCCGAACCCTTGGATCCTTCAAAAAAACTCCCTTAACAGATCCCAAAATAAGATAGATCAAAAACATTCGTCTAAACGGAATCAGACTTCGATTGAATCCCAAAATTTAAAAAACTCTAAAATTAGAAATTGTAAAAGTCTAGAAAACTTTAGTAATTCTTTTTGCAATGAAAAAGAATTCCAGTCCGATTACGTAAACGGAAAGGATCCAAAATTTCAAAATGAATATGAAAATGTTAAATTGTTTAAAGATTCAAACGTCGAAAAAGAAAATTTATATGAAAATGTGAATTTTAGATCCGACATCATCCAACCAGTCAAAGTGTGCAAAAGCGTATCCATACAAACCGACCTGGAGCCCTTATCTTGGGAGGAGGAAGATAGCTACGAAACAGCTGATTATTCTGATGTGTCTTATGACTCACCAAATGAGGAAAGAAATACGCCTCAGAAGTCAGTATATAATATTAGGACTCTTCCATTATCTGATAAAAATGCAAGAGTTCCTTCATCGAGTCGTGGTTATGTGATAAGAGAGCAAAACGAATGTAGCAGAGGGAAGGGTCAAGAATCGTTCAATCCCCCTTTTTCTTACCTGCCCGACTCTCCCCCTTCTGCCACTCTACCCCTTCCCTCCGCCGTCCACCTGCGCCTTGCCTTGAATCAAAATTCTTCCTCAGTCTCGCTTTCATCCGAGTGTGAGTCGGTGCGCGAACCGCTGAACGTCGTTTGTGATCGGGCCGAAGTGTTTAAGCCGTCAAAATCAGGAAAATATGGAATTAAAGATGTATCTGAGACTGAAGTGAATTCCTTAAAGAAAGAAAATCCTAAAAGTGCGAGTATTTTTGGTCTTAAAGATTCGTTAGTTCCACGCGTTGAGTTTCAAAGGGTATTCAGCGATGAGAGCAATACGCCGTCGGAACGTAGTCCTGACCTGACAAGTGGCGGCAATAATAATAATTCTCTCCATCCGCCGACATCTGATCGCTCTCTTAAAACCTCCGAGTTGGAAGTTGGAAATACAATCAAAAATCTATTTAAAATGAGCTCCAAATTAGCAGCAGCCCCTGAAACCCCCGCATCGGACGCTAAAGAAGCTCCCACACATTCACAAAGTAATGTCAACGCCTCAGAAGAAGTTATCTCACTTCGAGAATGCAGCAATGAAGCGCTTCCTTCCAATGCAAATGACGTCGTAAACGAAGAGCATTCGAGTGGGACGAGCGAAGGAGACGACACTGACGAAGACATTCACGTCTCTAGGTCCTACGACGTTTCGAAATTGGATAAAGACGCTTCTGAATCTGATGCCGCTTCTTCCAATCATTCTGAAATCCCAAAAGAACCATCGTCCGTCAGTGGGAGTGAAACTGACGAAGAAAAACATGTCAGTAGAGAATATGATATCACGCGAGCTTCTTCGGAGTCTGAGAGTGAAAATGGGAAGAATGCCTCGGGGGAGACCAAAGAAATTAATGATATTCAAAGAAAACTAAAACTAAGCGAAAATAAGGAACCAAGTGGTGCTAATAAAGAAATTAAAATTAAAAAAAATACGTTAAAACCAATAAATTAGAAACTAATAAAGTCGAAAAAGGTGAAAAGGTAAGAAATAAAACTGAAACCAAATCCGATGTAAGTAATAATGCATTTGAGAATAAAAGTTTTACCGAAAATAAAATTGATGGTGGTGTAAGTGATGAAAGTAAATTAGAAAGTAGTGATAATAATAATATGAATGATGCTGAAAGTTGCAGTGAAATAAATAAAGTTAATATTCTAGATAATGTGGAAAAAACTGACTTGCCCGAGTGTGACCAAGCCATGGGAAATAGTGTATTAGTATGTAACAGTGAGAAAGAAAATGAATTTAAGGTACAAGAAAAAGAAGAAGAAGAAGAAGAAGATGGGAAGAAGAAGACGAAGAAGAAGAAGAAGAAGAAGAAGAAGAGTCGAACGAGACTCCACCACTCGATAGTATCGAAGGGAAGCTCCCTCCAGTAAAAGATGACATTTGTGATACTGACGCTGGAGCACCCTTTGACACGTTAGACTCGGTTGTAGAAAATAAAAGCGAAACAGAGAGTAATTTAGGCCTCGAGTCAGACACGTTGGAATTAACAATGAAATAATGGAAAAAGATAAAAAAAGTGAAGTTACTTTTTTAGCACAAATAAATAAAGGAAAAGAAAACAATGAATCTCATATATTAAAAGTAAATAATGAACGACGAGAGAGAGAAATAAAAGATGGCGATAATTTTACGACAAATACCTTTGATGATAACGAAACAAATAATACTTTGTTTACGACACCAGAAAATAATATCGAGATTAATGTTGATAAAATAACTTCGTTATCTGATAATGATTTAAAGGATTATACAACGCGAGATAAACCACCCGCGACAGAAAGCGAGGAAAGAGCGAGAGAAAACATTCACTCTTTTAGAGTAAGCAATGATGATAGTGCAGCTACCATTGACCCCGTAAAAGAAAGTGGTTTTGAGTCGGTAAACCTCATATTGCGAACTGAAAGTAAAGAAACTGTAACAAATGAAGAAAAAAGTGAGGTGAATAAACGCATTCATAATTTGGATGAAGAAGCAATTATTATTACTTCAGAGATTAATAAATTAAGTCAAAGTACTTTAAGAAAAGACGATCACATTATTATTATTGAAGAAAACAGAATTGAAGAGAGTAAAGAAAGTGGTAATAATAATAATAATACATCAAATGTTAAAGAAGGAGGACAAGAAAAAGGCTTAGAAGAAAAGTCGGATAAATTTGCTCTCAAAATTTTAGAAAGTCAAGTTTGCTTTGAGGCCTCGCAAATTACTACTACTACTACAGTATAGCAGATACGTCAGAGAGGGATGAAGGGCCAGAAAAAACTGCATTTGCCGAGAGTGATATTTTAAAAAACAAAAGCGGTTTAATTAACCACAAATCGAATAACTGTAGCGAGTGCAAACCAACCGAAATTACCGGAAGCGTAGAAGTGGAACTAGGGAGCGGCGGCAGTTGCATAGATGAGGCAGTTATAGTCGGCACCTTGAGTGATTCACACGAACAAACGTTTAACTCTGATATTAGTGAAAAAAGTGATTTGGTGAAGGATATAACGAATTTGAGGGTTTGTGATTTAAATAAGGAATTAAATGAGTGCAGTGTTAGTTCGAATTCTAAAAAGGAGAATATAAAATTAAACGTAAAAGAAATTTGCTCCTCGAGCGAATCGGGTCATTCGAGCGGTGGAGAGAGTGACGTAGAAACGAAAGAATTGGATAACGTAGTAAAGATTAATGTTGCTGAAATTAAAGATGTTGACGCCATCATTAAAACTGATAGCAAAGGAGATGGGTATGTTTCTTTCGCAATGGGTACGACTAAAAAGGGATTGAAACAAGAGTCGAGAAAAGGTTCTTTTCAACAACTGAGATCTCCTTCGAAATTTTCAAAACCTTTTACTCCACCCGTTCCTTTACGGAAAGCAAAGCGGTCAACATCGAGCGACGGACTTTCCTCTTCGTCTGATATTGAACGATCAGACGCTGATGCGAGCGATTCTGCTGATACTGTCATTGAAGGGAACAAGCTACAGAATAAGACCCATAATTCTTTAAAAAACAGTATTTCTGACGAAGCTAATCGCGATTCAGACCGCCCTTCATCCGCAGATTCTTTGCTTCAAGGAGCAGACAGTGAATCTCAGTGTTCAGATGGCAGTGAAGAAGGAAATCTGATAACAATAGTTGCCGTAGGTGAAGAAACTATCCCGAGACCTTCGTCTCAAGGCAAAATATATATTAGATCCGATTCAACAGATTCGGACGTTCAAATTAAACCGACTTGTATAGTTGTTATTGGTTCGTCTGGTGTTGAATCTGGTGACGATTGTGATAATGAAGACCAGTCCAAGAAGAACAATTCGGAAACAGGTAATGATGTTACAATTTTAGAAGTCACGAGTGATCATCGTAAAGACCACGTCATGTCTGTAAGGGTAACTAGCCCCGAATCATCACGAAGCGGTTCTCCAGCGAGAAAGAGTAACGTGAGTGAGCTTCAGTCAATGATTCTAACGACTCGAGAGAGACAACAGCAGTTTCGACGATCTCCAACAGATATAAAAGAGTCTTCGAGTCTGACAAATTATTTTACAGTTACGCTCGGAACAGACTCGCCAGCCACTCCCAGAAGACTCAATAAAACTCCAGAAGTTCTTCGGCGAAAAGTACCTGAAAGAGATGCGAGTGAATCCCCTTCCGTGCCTGTTGTAGCTATAACACCTACTCCAACATTAACCCCCAGTCCGTCTCACACACCAAGCCCGACTTTAACTCCAACACCGGATCATTCCGAAGGAGACTTATTAGCGTATGAGGAGCATCATCCATCAACTGTTGAAGAAACATCTGATAAAGATCTTAATTTGGATGGCGACAATGTTTTTGATGCATTTTACAATGACTATGACGATCATTATGATTCCTATAATGATGCAGAAATTGTACAAGATGATGCGGACGGTACATTCGACTCCATCGAAGATACGGAATCAGTTGGTGAGTCAAATTATAGTGAAACTTCTAGCGAAGAAGGATTTGAAAGAGAGGAGTTAAGAGGTTACGATTTTACTCTGCATACTATTATAGAAGAAAGTTGCGAAGAAAGTGATTGTGATAAAAAAGTTCAAGAAGATGACTCCGTAAAAAGAGATCCATCAGAACTGGAAAAATATTTTTATTTTGGGCTTGGAAATGGTCCCGCGGAATCTAAAAAATATGCCAATGAAGAGAGTGAATACAGTGACACATTCTCTGAGACTTCAAGTTCAATCTATAGTGAAGAAATGGAGTCTCTGGACTGCGAGGAAGAGAGGGACCCCGCAGAATTGGCTTCTTCCCGCTTGGAGAAATATTTTTCAAGATTTGAGAGACAACCGTCGATTCGATCCGTCGAAGAAGAGTCTGAAATTCACACCGACGAAAGCGGGTCTGTTGGAAGTGACTCTGAAGGGTCACCTTCTCCCGAACAGCCGCGTAAAAAACTTTTTAGATCGCGAGGCGTACGGTCAGTGTCTTCAAGTCGGTCTCACGGATATTCCTCAGATAAGGGTGACGGGGTAATTTCTGATGGATCTCATCACTCCGTAGACGGAGATGCGGACGACAAAACGCTCGTCAGCGGAGAGGATGAAGGGTCGACAGAATCGGAAGAAACGGCCTTCGACAAAGGAGATGGACAATTTGACACTATCAAGCGCAGAAAGAAGAAAAAGGCTTTATCCGAATCCTCTGAAAAGAAAATGGAAAGTGACAAAACGGAGTTGAAATATTTTGCAGCTGAAAATAAAGACGAAGAGTTAAATATAAAAAAAGTAGAATTAAATCAGCGGTTTTTTAATGAATGTGAAACTACACCAAAAAAGATTCCTGTGGAAGATCCAAATAATTGCAAAGATAAATCAGAAGAAATGACTGAGAGTGATTTGGCAGGACGTAAATACCAAAGTCGTGATAGCGGCTTTATTGGCAGCTCTGATGATTTATTGAAAGATAAACCCGAAGACGCACCCATTAAAGAGACAGAAACGAAAGAAAAGCAACTTTCGGATATAGTTTCTGAAGAATCAGTTCCTAATAAATCCAGTGAAAAGACTGTAGCTGAAGTTGAGACCAGTAAAAAAAGTAATTTAAAGGAAAGTAGTCCAGACAATGACACAAACAATAATAAAAGTGAAAATGAAGAAAGAAGTAGTAATGAAGGAAAAGTTTCAAGATCAAGCACTGGAAGCTCCGTTGATCTTCCTCCATACCCTCAGTCAAAAGGATCTCATAATTTAACTCGAAAGGATTCATTTAATAATTGGAGTTCTGACGAAGAAACTAATATTATGATGAATAAAATGAGAATATTTTTCAAAAACATGTTTTCTAATGTTGGAAAAGAAGTACAAAAAGGTGAGAGAGTTAAAGCTCCTCAATTAGTTATGTTTGAAGAAAAACTTACAAACTTAATGAGAAGCGTCCCGGGAATTAATGATGAACAAGTAAAAGAAATTGTCGAATATTTGAGCTCCGAAGAAACCTGGAGTGATTCCTATGACTCTTCCGATTATACGAGCAGCGATCTCGAAGGTGCTTACGCGCGTCTAGACCAAGCAGACCCAGAATTAAAAAGTGAACTTCAAGAACAAATATCCGCTTCGTGTCAACAAATTATTAAGAAATTTGATCAAAGTAGGGAACCAAGTGACTCTGACAGCGCCCACTCATTATTTGGAGAGAAGGCTAATTCCGAAAGCTCAGAAGCATCGAGCAAAGACACGGCATTTGTTTACCAAAAGCTTATGTCTTCTATATCTCATATGAAACCCGATAGTGACAGGGGAAGTATAGGATCTGGGTCACGAAGCACATCACCTTCGCTTCTTATGACAGTAATGCCATATATTAGTAACAGATTAGCGGCTCTCATGCACGAAGTTTCCGCTTGCAGTGAGAACGGAGATGACGCCGATTCCTTTATTGGAGGAAATACAGGCGCATCGAGTCCTCGGCAAAAGTTATTTCTCCCTAAAAAACATATCGTACTCGATAATGTGTCACTCGATTCATCCGTCGATAAAAGCTCTTTGACAAGTACGAGTTTTGAGTCTGAAGACAGTCCAACAGATACTGAACAATCTCCCGAGTCCGAAACGGGAACACCAAAGAATTTTCGCCGTCAAAAGTTATCAATTATAAGCGAAAAATCTTCAACGGAGGATTTTACGTCGTTAGAAAGTCAGAGAACGGTGTTTGGATCTCACGACTCTCCTCGCTACCACTTCCGCTCTGACACTTCCAAACTCTCCCACTCCACGCCTTCTCAGAGAAGTCTCGAAGACAGAAGTGGAGCATTAAGTTTGCCATTCGGACGTAACAAAGAAGAGGAAAAGTTTTGTATAAAAGAACACATTGGCCTTTCAAAAGCCTCACGTAACGGACGTCGCCCCGAAGCGCGTAAAGCTAAGAGTCATCTGAGCCTCGAAAAAATACATCACGAAGAAGTGAAGACAACGGGAGAACGGTCAGAATCATTGGGAGATCTTTTAGATTGTGTAAGATCATCTTCGGAGTTCTCCAGCAGTTACGAGCAACTCGATTCCGATTCCACACTGAAGGCCTCAGATTCCTTAGACAGACACATTGGTAGCAGTTCCTCAAACGTTCGTCTGAATGCCTCCAGTAGAGGGTCTCTCACAACGAGCAGCAGGGGAAGTCTCGCTACGTCTAGTCGAGGATCACTCAATGCTTCTTCGAGAGGTTCTCTTCAGGGCTCGTCCGGTCCTGACGAAGAAGAAGAGCGCAAAGCAAAGAAGTTATCCTTATTTCGTTACGCGCGGAGATCGTCGGTTCCTGACGCCTCCAAGGAAGCATCTTCCCCCGAGGTTCGCTCTACTACCCTCCCAAGGTCAACCCCCGCCCAAATCCTAACGACGGGAACCCTTCCTCGGTCTCAGTCATCGCAGGGGCCTCCTTCACGCTCCCCCTCCGGGCTTCTTAACTTACACTCCTCATCATCTTCCGCATCGACCGATCGGCCTCCAGGCCATCATGCCAGTGGACCCCGATCCGCGAGGTATCACCCCCCAGGATACAGGCCCCCTCCCGCGGGTCTTCCTCCTAAACGAACATACTCCACTCTCACGCTCAGGAAAGACAGATTATGGCCTTCCGCAGGTAAGGATGATGTTTTGTGAAGATGCAAATCATTAGCGTTTGTAAAGTGATCGAGAAATTTCGGTTTAATATTAATTATTGAACGTAAATACAACAACAGAAATGGTTTATTTTAAACATTACTTTAAACAGGAAAACTTTAAAAAATAAATTATGATGAAAATAATTTTTAAAAATTTAAACTTTAATTATATATATATATATATATATATATATATATACACACACAAAATTACTCCCACCAGGATTCGAACCCACAACCTCTTGCATAAAAGGTGACGTTATCCACTATGTTCGGGATAAAAAGTTAACACAACCTCTCATATATTTAAACAAGCCAAAAAACGCATAACACTTTGGCGTCCAGAGGCATTTTACATGTTAACCCTCCCGTACTCGAGGTAATGACCAGCATTTCATTCAAATGAAAAGATGTAAAATTACTCCCATCAGGTGGCTGATGCCCTCGCCTTCTATTCAAGAGCTGGTGGATTGGAATCCTGGTGGGGGTTAATTTGTCATATATTTATGATGAAAATAACCACGAAGGAAAATTAAAACACGAAATAGTACTGAAGCACTTTCGTCTAATGACATCTTCAGGAACACTGAAATTGATAACAAGGTTAAGACTATATATATACAGGGTGTCCCATAAGTTCGGCATCATAGGAAAAAAATAAAAAAAGGCAAAACAAAGGCTTTTATTTACAGAACGTGCTCAATATGTCCACCATTGTTTTCAATACACAAATTCAGACGTGATACCCAGTCAGCAAGCACACGGTGAATGATGTCAGGAGTAATGGTGTTACATGCCCCAATAATGCGCTGCCGCAAATGTTCAACACCCCTAATTTTCTCTGCGTATACCAGCGCTTTCAAGTGGCCCCAGAGATAAAAATCTAGTGGCGTGAGATCCGGGCTTCTAGCTGGCCATTCTACAGGCCCTCGAGGTCTATCCAATGACCAGGGAATTGTTGGTACAGGTATTCCCTTACTTGGGTGCTGTAATGTGCAGGAGCGCCGTCTTGCTGGAACCATGTTGGGAAATTTCCTTCTTCGTTCAAGACACTGGGAAATGCTTCTTCCTTGAGCATACGTAGGTAGGTGCCTCCAGTGACATGTTCATCGAAAAAGAGGGGGGGCCTATGATGCGATCCTTCCAAATGCCACACCATACCATCACCCGAGATGCACCTTGTTCCTTTGAAGAGGTATACCAGAGAGGGTTGTTTTGAGATCAGTAGCGGGTGTTCTGTCGATTTACCTCACCATTTCCATAAAAAACAGCCTCGTCACTGAACAGAATGGTGGACGGGAAATTGGCATCCCGAGCATATTGGTCCGTAGCCCATTCACAAAATTCCATCCGCCGGTCGGGATCATCATCATCGCTTAATTTCTGTAGGATCTGAAGTTTATATGGTTGCCATTTGTGAGCCTGAAGAATGCGATGGATGCTACTTTTCGACACTCCTGTCTCGGCGGACAATCGCCGAAGAGACTTATTGGGACTTCTGTTAAAATAATCAGGATAGCAGTCGCTGTATCATCGTCAGTGGACCTCCTTGAAGGTCCACTGCGTGGTTTATCTTCTATGGATCCTGTTCTTAACTTTGCAACAAGTCTGCTAACACAACTCTGTGTTATTGGCTCGCGGTCTGGATGCAGTCTGTTAAATTCAGCAGCGGCCTCTCTTTGACTCCGATTTCTTATGAGTACACTGTAGAATTATTTGGATTCGTTCTTCCTTGCTCACAGACATTATGGCCTGTAGAAAGAGAAAAATATGAATTATGGTTTGTAGAAATAGAAAAATATGAATTTCTCCTATGATGCCGGACTTATGGGACACCCTGTATATATATATATATATATATATATATATATTATATATATAATATATATATATATATATATATATATATATATATATATATATGTAGTTAACAAAGAAAACCTTGTTATTAATTTCAGTGTTCCTGAAGATGTCATTAGACGAAAGCGCTTCAGTACTATTTCGTGTTTTAATTTTCCTTCGTGGTTATTTTCATCATAAATATTATGCATTATAAATATTATTATTATTATTATCTATCTTTCTATATGTATATACATAGATAGATAGCTAAAACAGTCGCGTACATTATCTCATTATCTGTTTTTAGAAAATTATCTATATAAAGAGCCGTAGTGTAGTGTAATGGTTAGCGTCGCTGACTACGAATCCATCGGCCCCGGGATCGAGACCCGGTGACGGCAGGCGGCGCGCAGGAAAACCCAGATAAATGGGTATCCTGGGTAGCCTAGTGGTTAAGACGCCGGGCTGCTGGTGGTGCGTGGTTCGGATTCCACGTTAAACTGTAGGTCTGAGGTGGAGTGACAAGTTTGACCTTCGCCAGAATGAACAATTTGGGCGGAAGCTAAACCAAGGTTAAAGAGTGATGTGCACCGACGAGATAAGAAATGGTTATGAAATAAGTTGGTTGTTTACACTTGTTTCTCAGTTAGTAATTCTTTCAAAATGTGTGTGTGTGTGTGTATATATATATATATATATGTGTGTGTTTTGTGTGTTAGTTATTGTGGCAGTTACAGTGATTTTTTAATAAGGTGCTTTTTCCTCTTTGCAAAAAGCAGAACAATTAATTTAAATTTATGTGCGTTATTCTCATTACACGAATGAAAACAAAAAATTACTGTCCCTCAAGTGCCGTACGTGAGACCGCTTTTGATATGTCTTAACTAAGACATAATAAATTTGTCCTGATGTAAGTTTTATGAGTCACTTTTTTATATGGAAGAGAGTTTTCCCCAAAATTTGTTTTACTCTCAGATTTTTGAAAGAATTTGGAAGAAAAATTTTTCTTTGATGTCGCTCTACCATTCTTTCATTAACGTTGGTATCATTTGCGAAGTTTGTTTGGTTTAATAGCTAGTGAAGAGGGCTACAACATGATAGCGCTCACGCCATCTAATGAAGCCCATTGTGCTAAACTCCTGAATTATTATTATTATTATTATTATTACCAATTACCAGCATCATCAGGAATTGAACCCGCGATTTATAGGTGGGGAGGGGAGGTATCAAATGAACTTCACAAATGGTAGCTATCAAATTTTATTCAATTCGCAAAAGATCCGCAAAATATTTGTGGTCAAATTAGTATCTTTATTACAACATTATTTCTTTAAATACAGGATGTCTACTTATTCTTTCACCAAAGAATTAATACAATCAAAACTTCTCACTCTAGAAAAAACTACGCAAAACTGTCCATGTGTAAAAACAGGCTTAGGAATATAAATACAAAACATTGTGGTCAAATGAAGGCAGCCCGAGAGCAATGCAGTACGATTATATAATTATCAAGGCGTTATGGCAGTTGTAAGAAAATTTGGGAAGCTGGATCTATTTATTACGTTTACTCACAATCCAAGATCGACTGAAATCGCTGAAAGCATTGAAGCTTATCAAAGACCAGAACATAGGCCAGATATTGTTGCGAGAGTTTTTCACGTAAAACTTAAAGAGCTCCTTCATGATTTAATCATGATTTAACAATAAAACATATACTCGAGAAGCCAAGTGCATTTTTGTACAAGAACAAGACAATTACTAACTTAACCTAACCTAACCTAACCTAACCGCTATGACATTTGTAATAAAAAAATTGAGAAACCGGATGTGTTTATTACGGTTACTCGCAATCCAAGATAGATTGAAATTACTGAAAGCACTGAAGCTTATCAAAGACCAGAACATAGGCCAGATATTGTTGCAAGTTTTTTACATGAAACTAAAACAGTTGCTTCATGATTTAGCAATAAACTTAGGTTAGGTTAGTAATTTTCTTGTTCTTGTTCAAAAATACATTTGGCTTCCCGAGTATGTTTTATTTATTATTAACCTAACATTTTTTCTCTATCTGGCTTCCATTAAAAGTTGCGCATTGCGCGTACGCACCCGGTAAAGATTTTTCACTATATTCTGGCCAAACAGACCAAAAGGAACATTTTTTTCTTCTATGAACTTTTTCTCTATCTGGTTTCTTTTAAAAGTTGCGTATACGCATGCTCGCACGCGTATGAGAACGAAAAAATAATTATCCTTAGGATTCTCCCAGAATAGAGACCTTTCCAATAGTGTAAGGATGAGTGCCCTATGTTGAGCGGTTTCCGAGATAAACGCCGGACAGATAGAAGAAGCCCAGACAGAAGGATAGAAACTGCGTATTACTGTTATATGATAGTTATACGCAAATGCTATGGAAAGCAAATGCGAATGCTATGGAAAGCTTTGATAAGCAATCGATAACTATGGTGTGGAAAATGCAATAGTTTGTAATAGGAAATGAAACATTTTAATTTTGAATTTCTTTTCGAGGTTTACCTTTTCGCGCAAAATTTTGAAAAGGGAAATTTTGAATGGGGATTGAAAGGTGGGAGGGACGACGAGGTCCCGAGGAGAGGCGAATCTCCCCATGTTCCCCTTTTTCTCTCATACCAACTCCGTTACGTCCTCAGGGCTTCAGTCGCTCTTTCCTCTTCGTTGACGAAGGTTGTTCCCCTTCCTTTTTGCGGAGGGAAGAACGATAAGGTAGACGAGGGCATAGCATTTGCGTAGAACGTTCGGGTCTATTGAGTGATACCGAGTACTTCTCCGTTTCGTTAAAATTGGCTCTAAATCCGACTGAAAATGAGGGCAAAATTTCTGTTTAAAAACCCACCAACAGCTGTGATTTGCATTCTCGTTCAGGATTTCATTAATAATGCAATTTGTGGCACAGTGCCTCCACTGATTAAATGTTGTTGCTGCCACCGAATTAATTAATCCATCAATGTTAAATGGATAGGAAAGAGGAAAAGGATAAATTATTTCTTCGGCTGAACGATGTTATACAATTGCCTCACAGTGCCAAACTGCTTTCGACCTTTCGGAGACACCTTTTCTCCTTTTTAATTCATAACCGAAGGGTTTGCGTGCTCATTTTACGAATGTAAGGCTCACAGTTAGCGTTTGCCTTTTAAAAACACATAATGAATTAGGCTCCCTGCCTAGCCCTAGCGTGGAAGAACGTTATATATATATATATATATATATATATAATTTCAATTTCCTTTCGAGTGTGTATATATGGTTCAGTGCCAACAATTTGAAATATGCAACAGTTTGATGAGAAAGAAAGTCGTGTATTCGATCGACTGTGTCGTCCAAAATCTACTTTTCCACCTTTAATTAAAATGTAAAAGTTGTCCCGATGCGTTTATGCATGTTTCATAAAATATTTGATCGCACAGGTGTGTTAACATTGTACTCACTTTAGTGCGCGCGCGCGCGCGTGTGTGTGCGTGTGCGTGTATGTACTTATTTCGTGTCTACATGCAGCTTATTTTTCGCGTATGATTGCGTGTCGAGAAGCTTTCTCTTAATATTGTACGAAAGTTTTTAAAGCCAAATTCGCTCCACCCTTAATTTAATTCAAATTATATTAAAAAAAGACACTCTCGAATTAATAACTTTTTTATGACCATTTTAATAATTTTGGTGAAGTCACTTAAGTTTTATATTAAAAGTAATTTTGAGACGCATCTTTCACCGTAATTGTGTTTATAAAATTTTAATTGTTTTACGAACGTAACTAAAACATGTTTTTGGCTACAAACATCGCAAAAAAATAAATACACTCAACCTCAACATTAGTTTCCTGTCAATAATTGTCTCGTAAAATGAATTCTTCGAAAATTTACAAATGCAGATAAAGCGAATGTTGCATCACCTTTTCGTGTCCAATACGTAAAAGCCTTTCCTTAACTCATTAACAGTTTTTCAAATTAGGAAAAAGTATAAGAGTCTTTTTTATATATATTATATCGATAATGTTTCCGTTCGACAATTACTTTTTACGTGTCATATTCCTTTTAGTGTTTCATTACCATTCTATGAGCAAAGTTTGCGTATCAAATACGAGTTTAAATTAAGCGAAGCATTAATATATACTTAACGCGTTTCTTATCCGCCAATGATTTTGTTCAGTGCAAACCACGGATACTTCGAAGACGATTAATTGCCGAATGTAACTTAACCGTCAGCGGTGTCATCATAGGGCATTTTCATATCAAATCAGTGGTTCGTTACCGCGCACCGAAATACAAATAATTACAACCAACAAACTGATTAATTTCTTAGGCAAACTTAAATTTATTTGGTGGCGATGACAATAATAAAATTCATTCATGCGTGAAAAGTCGGGTCGATTATGCAAATGAGCGAAAATAATCTATTTGAAATATTTTCTCTGTTTATTTTTAGTTCTCTCTGTTATTGCATTAAAGACTGAAGGAAACGCGAGTGTGTCTGTTGGTTCGAAATAGTTAGTTTCGTTTTTATTTCAGTGTTTACTTCGCTCTTAGACTCCAATTCGCACACGCTTTGGTGCTCAGCAGATACTCATTCTCTTTATAGATATTATAGTTAAGAAGACATTTCCTTTTTATATTAGAGAGCAAAGTTTTATGGATACGCAATTTTTAGAAATTGCAAACTATATGTAAAAGTGAACATGTCCTGAATTACAGTCTGTTCAATGCGAATGAATTTCTGAAGAGAAAATGAAGGCATAATTTTCCCTTCATTGTTCGTTTTCTTCGCGTTCGTTTGAAAGGAATTCGATCGTTCCTCGAAATGCGCCTTCAGTACGACTTCCCGTCGGCCCAAACTTACCGGACGTTTCCCCAAAAGGTGGTTCAGTCTACGGGCTTCGGTGACCGGCTGTCGCTACTCAGATGGTGCTGCCCTTTCTGCTTCGAGGCGTCTTCCGGAAGCGAACAAGGGCGCAAGGAGTCGGTGCCTACGATTAAAGTGACGAGTCACCTTAACTCCGATTCTGAGAGCGATCAAGACCACTGCGGTAAAGAATCTCCGGCAGATGACTCGCGAAGGGACAAAGGTGAAGGCGACAGTTGCTCCACTGATAGCCAAAACAGGTTCGAGGCCGACTCCAAAGATGTTTGGCTTCCCCATGGCCAAGAAGTCCCCAGCCGAAGCCCCGCCCCATGTTCTCCGGTTAGCAAAGAACCTCGAACCCTGACTGATCTAACCTCGGACAAAGAGGAAGAAGAGACTAGGTACCGCTCAACCCTCAAGTGGATCCTGAAAAGTGGCAAGGAGGAAGAGGTGCCCACGGGAAGGAAACAGTCAAAAAAAGGTCATTGTCAACACGCAGAGGGAAAAGAGCCGAAGGAAGAGGCTAAGAAAGGTGACTCGAGAAAGAGCGTTAAGAAGGCTTCCTTCCTCAAGCGATCCGCCTCTCCCTCCAAAGAAAGCGGAGGTTTCAAGGGCGTCATGAAACAGCCATCGAACAGGACGACGCCGAAAGACTCTCGGAAGGGTGCCGATAGCGAGGCCAGAGAGTTTAAGATCCCCAAAGTCAAATCCCGCACAGGACTCAAACAAACCATCGGGAGAACGCAAAGTCAAAAGTTTCTCCTACAATCGGAAGGAGCCGCTTCAGGATCGGAAGATAACGTCTCAATGGAGGACTTCAAAGGGAACGATGGACCGACAGAGGCAGACACGGAGGAGGAAGCTCTTTCTTGCACAAGCATTCACCTCAGGCAAAGTAAGTGGCAGAGAACATTAAGAGTAAGCGACTGTCTGCGTCTCGAAAGTAAAATATTCTCTATCGAATTCTGTTGTTCGGTTCCATTTCCTGACCATTTTATCTTGTTCGCAATTGCATGTTTAATGATGACGTTGTAGCGTCGTCATCAAATAATGACGTCTCTCTTATTTAACGTTTTAGCATTAAATTTACCATTAATGGATAGACGAAAATGACAGTTTCCTTTTTTAATTTTAAACCTTTTACAAGGCTGTGTAAGTTGACCTTTGTGTGCTTCAAATACACGTACTGTTCTGTTCGCTCTCAAATGAATTTACAAGTTCAGAATATAAATGTCTGACAACTTTACAACGCTCACGGCTATGGAAAAACCTGTCTATAAAGTAACCTTGTTCCTTTGCTGCAAATCGCTTCAACTCTCTCTCTCTCTCTCTCTCTCTCTCTCTCTCTCTCTCTCTCTCTCTCTCTCTCTCTCTCATACAAACACCGAATGTATGTGAAACATAAGAAAATAAAGTGAACAGAATGAACAATAGCAGTTTCATGTCATTTTATATGTAGCCAAAAATATATTTATCTGTAGGTGAAACTTTCCTTAGTTACACTTTGTAACATATATCTTCGCTGTGTCTTAAGGATGCACATCGGTTATACGTTTTCCTTATCATGTGTGTGTGTGTGTGTGTGAAGTTTGTAACTACTATTAATGCACCGTACAGACGTATGTGTTGCCTTCAGAAAGTAATATTTATACTAATGGCAAGAGATAAGATTGTTAGACAAGTTTTAAAGAGGGACAATGAGGAGGGAAATGAATAAATAAGAAATGTCCGTGGCGAAATGTAAATTTTGTAAAATGGTTCTTCGGATGCGCATCTCAACATTCGACCATTTTGGGTCTCAAAAAAGAAAAAAAAAATTAGGAATAATTTGCTTCGTGTGAAATGTTGTTCGCCACTTCGTTTGTCTCTATCGGAAATGATTTAATTGAGTGCACTCGCGTGCGTTCACGTCCAATAATACGTCACCACCATTAATCCCATCCGTTTAAAAAAATAATCCTTTTTCAGCTCACACGACAGGTTCCTTTCTTTTTCCTCTGCCATTATATATATATAATATATATATATATCAGGTACAATCCCCATACCACGGAAAATAATTAAATAAATTTTATAATTCATTTATTAAAGTTTCAACCTCTTGATGTTATAATTACTCTCTCTCTCTCTCTCTCTCTCTCTCTCTCTCTCTCTCTCTCTCTCTCGTATATATATTTTTATATATTTTTTTTTCATGAAATTTTAATTCCACCTATTATCACGTAAATGAAAGGAGCCGTGTCCGATTTCTCACGCTAGAGACTCGACCACGTTCGTTCGGGTCGGTTTGACCTTGACTTCGATTTTGTTGAAGGAAGGTCGCATGTTATTCTGTTCGTGACAAAAGACCAACTTACCAAGTTCTATAAAAGAACAAAGGGAAGAATTATGTAGAAAAGGCGGGGCATAATTCAACGTGAAGAATATAAAATATTTACGTTATGTAGTAAATTGACGTACTTTGAATCGAGACGAATAGTTAAGTATGAAGCAGCAACCGAGTTATTGATATCGGCAAGTCGACTGAATCTGACTATTTCTAAAGGTGAAATTGGTTGGAACTGAATTGGTTAATCTAAACTGAAAGAGGACCTTTCATTAGTGGTGGTTTGGAGGAGCGTTTGAATAAAGTTGTTGTCATGGTTTTACATGGTTGTGGATACGCCTTTTGTTTGAAGGAAAAGAAACATTGATGGTGAACACTTTGAGCTTCATAACATCCGTTTATTTTTAATGAACAATTTTTAATCTTTTCTTGTCACCAAATTGGTCTTTAATTAAGAAATTTACTCACTTGAAAATTGTGAACTGACTATTAACAAAAAGTTGTTGTTTTTCTTTCCACCATGCATCAGGTGGGAGCCGCACTCTTTGTTTCTCGTACGAATTTAAGTGTTATTTGAACAAAATCGAGTTTGATTGAACGAGTCCCACGAGGAGTGACTGCTGTACTGGTTGTAAAATGGAGACACAGAATATGAGGTTATAGCCTTGTGTTATTAAATTATGAATTAATAAAATTCCATCGCATTTTTAATGTTATTTTACAACTGCTACGAAAAATAGGAGTGAACCTGTAATTTTGGTATCCAGTATGTATATACAATATATATATATATATATATAATATATATATATATATATATATATATATATATTATATATAACGTAAAGAACGACGCTTGTATAGGAGAAGGTTCCGCACAAGATGAGGAGAAAGAACGAACAAATGAAAAATGAGGTAACCACCCGGGAATCGAACCCGGGATCTCCCGATTGCCGGTCAGATATACTAACCACTACACCATGGGCCTCGCTTAATCAGAAGTCGTAATTCTCCTACATACGAGCAGAAACCAATGCCCTGAGGGGGCACCTCCCGCATGTCGCACATATATACATTTTAACTGCAAACAACACACAGTATAATTAACGTAAAGAACGACGCTTGTATAGAAGAACGTTCCGCACAAGATGAGGAGAAAGAACGAACAAATGAAAAATGAGGTAACCACCCGGGAATCGAACCCGGGATCTTCCAATTGCCGGTCAGAGGGCATTGGTTTCTGCTCGTATGTAGGAGAATTACGACTTCTGATTAAGCGAGGCCCATGGTGTAGTGGTTAGCATATCTGACCGGCAATCGGAACATCCCGGGTTCGATTCCCGGGTGGTTACCTCATTTTTCATTTGTTCGTTCTTTCTCATCTTGTGCGGAACGTTCTTCTATACAAGCGTCGTTCTTTACGTTAATTATACTGTGTGTTGTTTGCAGTTATAAATGTGTGTATATATATATATATATATATTTTTTTTTATTTTTTTTTATTGGGGTTGTTTAACCTCCTTCGCAACATCTAAGGTCATATGACTGAGGGGACCTACAGCTTTACGTGGGATCCGAACCACGGGTCGCTACATGATCTGGGCGCGGAGGACGGTCTCCCATCCAACTACTACCCAGACCCGATGTCGCTTAACTTCGCATATATATATATATATATATATATATATATATATATATATATATATATATAAAATAACTTTATATTTATATTAATACGGAGACTTAATCAAAATGTGAAGAACAAAGGAGCATTCGTCCCTGTGTCGCCGAGTAAACGTGAAGGGTTATCCCCCATTTACCTTGCCGTTGTTACATCCGTAAATCAGAGAAATAGTAACGAGAACTTTACTCGCGTTATATGATTACGCATTTGGCAGCGAAAGCCAGCTTAACCTTAAGCCTAGATGGATTATGCCTATCAGGATACGTGGACAAATTTAATTAACCCTATCTCATACAAGAGTGGACCTTGAGATCACCGAATGTCAACCACAGCCTCGTTTTGAGCCTGGGCCTACCTTTTTCTACGCAACGCTCTAATTGCTAAACTTTTTAACAGGAGGTTACCACATTCAAAGTGAACTGCTCACGGCATACTCAAATGCAGCCTGTGAACTCCTAATCATCATGCTCAGTATAAATAAAGAAGACAATACTAGTGAATATCTATAACCCCCCCCCCCCCCCTCTCAGATAGCTCCCATCTAGAGCTCACCGAAGTTCTGGTAAAACTCAGGCAATGCCCAGCTATCATAGACTTAACAAGAGATTTAATCATTACAGGAGACTTTAATCTCCCAAATTGCACCTGGAACCAATATGGTGGTATCAGGGCCAGCGAGAGCTGCCATGGGCCCCGGGGAAGGATTGGTATATGGGCCCCACTGTTTACTCAGTATTTTATTATGAATGTCTTTTGTGTACATAACAAGCAAACTGATTATATGTCCAAGTCACTATTCAAAACATACAGTATGAATAAACAACTCAGAAGAAAATGTCCATTTTATTTTTCGAATCAATTATATTAATTCTATCACCATACAATTTACAAATGTAGTACCAGTCCATGCAGGCAAGACCATTGTTTACTGCAAGATTTTCATAATTAGAAGTGTACTTTCTTTGCCTTCTCGCTAGCAAAGTGGTAAATGATTCTGATGAAATTTAAAGTACGGGCGGGCTAACTGGCTTTCAATTACAATGGTTCCCAGATCTGTCAGTCGGTCTTGGGCATTGGTGGACCGCAGATAATATTTTATCTGTTTCAGTTTGACTATGATAATCTCTATAAAATGTATGTTCATTAATTATATTTCCTCTCTGTTATTTAATCAATTGCTTTATTAATATTTTTAGATTTTATCCCCCTCTTTCCGGGCCCCGGGGATTTAACCCGGCTTCCCCGCCCTCTCGGCGGCCCTGGGTGGTATGAAATCAGGGACAAAAAAGATCCAAATCAAAACAGCTGGATGAGCTTATGGAAAAACTCCTAGTACAGCATGTTCACTGCCCAACTAGAAAAAATAATATCCTAGATTTAGTGCTGACAAATAATGCAACTACAATTAACCACATTGTTATAACACCAACTATACACTCCGACTACAATGTCATGCACATATTCACAAACTTGTCTCTCCACAAATGTATGCAAGACCAATGCCAAATGGACTTGCCATACTCTGACCTAAACCTGCACAAGTCAGACTGGACATCAATAAATAAATAACTGTCTGGGGAAAATGAATTAGAAAACTTAGAACCAGAAGAATGCTGGAGTAGAATACAATACCTGCAATCATCAGCATTATACAAGCACACACCAAAGAAAAATGATAGTGCAAAGAAGCACCTGACAAAAGAATACAGATACATTTCACCCGTCACTCTTTGCTTTTTTTAATAAAAGGATATTCTTTTTCTAAATCTTCATTGAAAGTGCACTTTCTTTTTGAAGTCATTTTTAAAATGTATGGGTACTCTGACAATTAAATAACACGTCAACACCATTATAATTCAAAATTTTAACTAACGAGCGTCGGCCGTCGAGGTCTGTCGTACTGGAGATTTCAAAAACGTTTTAAAACGTTTATGAGGGGATGCGCGGATGCCAGATCTACGATAATGAATACAAATTACATTTCATTTGTACGAAAATTGCATAAATACAAGAATGCGGGACATTGCATTGTCCCGCATTGATCAATGTTTTTTGCGGGACAGTCCTGCAAAATGCAGGACGTCTGGTCACCCTAGAAACATATAAGTGAAGTCCCAGTAGATACTTTTAAAAAACGTTTGGACATGTTTTAGCCAACATACCAGACCAACCCACAGTGCCAGGGTATTCTTCTGCCAGACCAACCCTCACAAATTCACTAGCAAGAGAAAAGAAGGGTGGCGACTACGTCGTGGCCCCGCCTAAGGAGGCGCTGAGCGGACTTCGTGGGAGCAGCGCACCCTTGAGGCAAAAGCGCTTCAGGGTAAAATTCAAGGTAAATCGCTGGGAACGATATAGGTTAGCTCCTTAAAGATGGGGTCGCTAATCCCGCGCATTTGTTTGAAAAAAAATTGTCATTGATCCACTTGTAATCATTACTTGAACCACATATAAGTCACAGTCGAGTATGAAACACGTCGTAGAAAAGATATACTTAAGTCCCAGTATGAAACATATATATATATACCGGTACCGTATATATATAAGCAGTGTCTTAAACGACTGAGAGTGAATTGTATTATTAAGCTTTCTTATGAAATACCCGCGCAGCGCCTGAGACCTATTTGATTAATACGCTCCACTCTTCGTCCTCTGACTAATGGCCTATCACATTCTCACAGACGGACGGTCACAGCTCTCTCTGGTGGACTGTTCTCGACTAACTGCATCAATCTCCATCCGCACGGCGATCTCCATCTCTTCTCCGCACTTCGGACTTCCCTCTCGCATTCGGGAAACAAGCCTTTGTTCATCTCCTTTATAAACCTGGAACTTAGAAACAACTTTTACATTCACTATTTTATGAGTTTTACAGATTCCTCTCGGTTTTATATTATTTAATTAACTTATTTGACCTATTTGAAACAGTAGGTGGGGCATTACGTGACTGGTACTCCCATTTCTTATTTGGTGACAATATTGCAAGTACGAACGTGTGGAAACCTGTTCTTCTGGCTTCGTGCCAAAAGTCACGCACTTGTTTTTCTGAATTCAGATGCTGATTTATATGCTAACTACTAAATCCTATTTATGCTTTCCAAATATGTTAAAAATTTCGATGTATTTTACATTATTCACAATTTGTAAAATTCACAATTTTGCAGTTCCAATATTACTCTTCCCTAAACAGAAAAAAAAAGTATTTTCTAGTTAAATTTTAGCTAGGCGTATAAACAATAGAAATAATTTGACAATTATTTTAACCGAGAACCGAGATGCTGTAAACAGAATACATTTGTTAAACAACAAATCATGGGTTATATTTCCTGACAATATGACCTTCATACAGTGGAAATTTGCATGTCTACTACGTAGCACTCAAATATAAAATGGTAAATCACAGTTGGAATTCCTTGACAGAGAACTCCTGTAGACTTCCAAAGGAACAAGACCTAGTTTTAGGTATTGTAGAGAGTTCCTCCATATAACCAATTGTCTACCTCTAATATTACTTTCGCTCACTTAACCAAACAATACTAGTTAATAAACTATCATTCAAACGTTACTACAAACATATACGGTATTTACCGTACACTATTAACAATTTTCACTTACAAAACAATTTTAGCCTTTTTCTCACTACTGTTTTCTTTCTAAAATTTAACTTTGAACCCATTCTTCGTCAGGCACTGAGCCTCGCGAACTAAACGTATCGGGTTTCTGGTGCTCTTAGTTGTTCCACTTCTTTGCCTCGGTTTCCATCGGCTCGTTGTTTGTTGGGTAGCCAATTGTACTGTGACGGGTATCCTTGTACATCGTTATTGGGTGGGGTTTCTGCTATTTCAGCCGTGTTCTCGTCTTCCTTCACCAGAGGATTACCCATGTAACTTCCGAGAAAAATACGAAACAGGTTTTTCTACACCATCAGTTGTCTGCATTAATACGCCTCCAACTGCATAATCGAGAAAGGTTTTTGAAAATCGGCCTAAATTAAGATTGGAGCCTTGATGAGACACGTCTTAAGTTGGTCAAACGCGGTTTGGTGTTCTTCCGTCCATTTAAATTTAACACATTTACGAGTGAGGTTCATGAAAGGGGTAGCTACCACGGAAATATTTTCTATGAAACGCCTGTAATAGCTCACCATTCCGAAGAAGAGTCTAATTTCTCTGATCTTACTCAGAACCAGAAATGCGTCGATCGCGGAAACTTTATCAGGGCTTGGATGTACTCCCTGTGTGTCAACTTTCGGAAATGAACTAGTTAACCCTTCAGTAATTATTATTTTACAAGACTACAATAACCGAAGTGTTGTGATTTAACATTATTTTATTTCATTTCGTCATTTTACTTAATTTGTCCTCTTTTTCTATTGCTTTAAACTGATTTTACTCTAAATTTCGTTTAATTAACTGCTGTGCAGGCAGCTGCCCGAGGTTACTGGACATACGGAATAGAATATGCGGCCGCCATTCTGAACGAAAGAAATTTCGGAATGACGACAAATTTCCACAACTAAACTGATTTATTTAATTTGGAAAATAGGTGAAATTGCAGGGAAAGGCGGGTGAGTACATTTTTACAAATTTACGTAGAGAAAAGTCACATAAAACTACTTCTAAGCTATTTAATTTCCAAAGAAGTTACATTCTAAACGAACACACAACTATCGGAAACAATAGTGAAGATACTAAGGTACTTTAAGGCATTATACCTCCAGCGGCCAGACTACATTTCTATGTTGCTAATTAGTATTTTACATTTAATATAATTTTAAATAATTATATTTTACATTTAGTATATTAATTTCACACAATTAAATCAGTTTACTACACTCGCCTGACCCCCTTTTAAAATAAGTTTTCCGTAGGAAACTTATTTTATTAACAGATTTATGGCTAAAATTTATATTTGCAATGTAGACGGACAAGAAAACACTTCAACGACAAACTCTATACATTAGGTATTTTCTATCATTTTGTAGAACTAACTTAAAAAACTTTCAACCTACATAACGTGTGCATACAATAACATTCTAAATTAATGACCAAGTATAGTATCTATAACAAACCTAGTACCTGGAAAATTTTAGAATAATTTTCAATATGCTTGGCTACAACAAATTTGAGTTTTACAATCACTTCCAACGATTTCTTATTAAAGATCGCCGTACATTCGAAATTATATATATACGTACACGATTAAGCGTGCGAAAGTAAATAACAAACCCTTGTGGTTTACTTCTAGAGTACGGAATATTATAAAAAATAAAGATAGGGCTTATAGGCTACATAAGTGTGATAAAGACAATTTGTGGTTACGAAACAACTACACATCTCTAAGGCGTGAAGTGAAGAACGTACTAAAAAAGTTCAAGCGCGATTTTGAATTTTCCATAGCTCGTGACGGCAAAGAAAACCACAAGCGATTTTTTCAATACGTCAATAATAGAAACCCAGTAAAGAGTGTCTTGAGACCGTTAACAAATTCTGACGGTGAGCTAGTTTCTGAAAACAAGCAAATGGCTACTCTGCTAAACGAATTTTTTACGTTAGTTTTTACAATAGAAGATGTAACGAAATCCCTACGGTCATAGACATAATACCTTTCAATAATGGCAATACTTTAGATAATATTGTGGTGAGTGAAATGGAGGTACTGCACTATATTTGTAAAATGAAAATGCTTAAATCACCGGGGCCGGATTCCATATATCCCATACAACTAAAAGAATTAAAAGAAGGCATTGTTGTGCCGCTAACCAAGAGCGTAACCTGATTAGAAATATGCAACACGGTTTTAGGCGAAACAAATCTTGCTTAACTAATCTTTTAGAATTTTTTCAAAGCGTGGTTGAGGTTTACGATAGTCATCGGGCGGCAGATGTAGTGTATTTAGATTTTCAAAAAGCGTTTGACACCGTACCGCACAAAAGACTCGTTGAAAAAACTAACGCTCATGGGATCAGGGGTGTAGTAATAAATTGGATAGAAAGAAGAGCACTTGGTTGCGACTTGCGAGGTAGGAAACAGAGGATGGTCGTTGATGGAACGGAGTCTTCTTGGGCTAATGTCGCGAGCGGCGTTCCTCAGGGTTCTGTATTGGGCCCCTTGCTTTTTCTTATATATATTAACGGTTTAGATGTCGGCCTAGTCAGTACAGTTTCAAATTTGCGGATGATACGAAGTTGGGTGGTAGGGCGATAAATGACGAAGATAGAGGTAAAATCCAGGAAGATCTGAATAAAATCGTAGATTGGTTGGTCACATGGCAAATGAGATTTAACGTCGTTAAGTGCAAAATTTTACATATAGGTTCACATAACGGTAATTTTGCGTATAGTATGTCAGGGAAGGAGTTGGCAAGAGCAGATCAAGAAAAAGATTTAGGAGTTATAGTCACTGGTGATTTAAAAGTGGCGAAACAAAGTACAGCAGCGGTCAATAAGGTGAACAAAGTGCTAGGTTTTATAGCTAGGAATTTTGAGTACAAATCGCGCGATATTATTGTTCCTCTTTATAAATCATTAGTTAGACCCCATTTGGAGTACGCGATCCAATTTTGGAATCCGCATATGCGCAAAGATATAGACAAAATCGAAAGAGTTAAAAAACGAGCAACTAAGATGATTCCGTCGCTTAGGTCAAAGTCGGGAGCAAGTGTAGTTTACGTCCCCCTGACGCAAAAGGGGACACAAACTACACTAGGTCAAAGTTGGGGAACGTAAACTACACTAGGATCTTTAGGAGACATTTTTTAAATGAATCCATCAAATAAAACGTTAAAACTAACGAAAATATTACGACTTAACCTAACCAATCGTCAATTTATATACCTTTCAACCTTTCAAAGGTTCCGCGCGATGATTTCTCATTTCACGAAGGTCAAGCTTGTCGCCCCTCCTCTCGAGTTGGCCTGGTGAAGTAGTGAGTTGGTTTCTTATACTCTCCACCTCACATAGCCAGGTACGCCCGGCTCATCGGGGATTGTTCTGAGCCAGGCGTCTAATCTTCTTTTGAAGATGTCTACTGCAACACCATTCGTGTTCCTTAGGTCTTTGGGCAGCTGATTGAACAGTTTTGGTCCTCTCACATCAAAACTATTTTCTTTCAGGGTTAAGGATGCTCCCTGTCTAGCCTTTAATTTGGGAACACGACACAGTCTTCCTTTTCTACTTTCCACCGTTGTTTGGGGAGTTACAGGGTTCAGAGTAAGATTAGGGACTAGTTTCTCCATTATTTTCCAAGTGTAAATAATGGTGTATCTCTCTCTTCTCCTTTCCAGTGAATATAGGTCTAGTTCGCGTAACCTTTCCCAGTAATTTAGTTCTTTGCACCCCTTGATCTCGGCTGTGAAGCTTCTCTGAATCCCTTCTAACTGTCTAATGTCTTCCTTTTTATATGGGGTGTTAGGACCGAGCAGTATTCCAATTTAGGTATGATCAGTATTTTCAGTAGAGGAATCATTATATTCCTATCCCTTCGTTTAAAGGTTCTCAGTATCTGCCCAGTTATTCTCTTTGCTCTGTTTACTACTATCTTATTTTGTGTTTCAAATTTCGCATCATCAGTCATTACAACCCCTCAATCTTTTGCTCTAGAATTTCTCTGAATTTCCTCTCCATTTGGGGTATAATATTCCATGGATTTTAGGTCTTTTCTTTTTCCATACCATAACAGCTGAAATTTCTCAGTGTTAAACTTCATATTGTTGTCTTCCGTCCATTTATAGATTCTGTTCATGTCGGTTTGTAGAGATCCTATATCTTCTGGGTTTTTTATTTTTGTACTGATCTTTGTGTCATCAGCAAAGGATGTTACTGGGCTGTCTCTGGTAACGTCCTCATCTATGTCATCTATGTCACTGTTCCCTGTGATACTGAGCTGAGGACCTCTGATTCTGATGAAGATACTCCTTGTACTGTAACGACTTGCCGCCGCTCACTAAGGAAATATATTCATTTCCCTACTTTTCCTGTTATTGCCATATATTTCAATTTATGTATTATGATTCCATGGTCACACTTGTCGAACGCTTTGGCAGTCTGCGTATATTACATCATAGTTTTCTTTACTTTCAAGTGCATCAATAATGTTGTAGTGCTCCATTAGTAGCATAGGCATGATCTGCCTGATCGAAACCCATGTTGGTTAACATTGAATTTTTTATGTGTTTCCAAAAGTCATAGATTTTCTGTCTAACTATTCTTTCAAATATTTTAGTGAGATGAGATGTAAGCGACACCGGCCTATAGTTTTTGGCCTCGGATCGATCTCCTCCTTTATATATTGCGACTATGTTCGTCGCTCTTCAGGATGCCCGGTATTTCTCCCGTGTCTAGTGATCGTCTCCATATCCAATATAGGGGCTCAGCGATTGCATTCTTGCAGTTTTTGATCAGTGTGGCATTCCACTTGTCCAGTCCTGCCGCTGAGTGTGTTTTTAGTTTCCCTATAGCTTGTGTAATATCATCTTTCGTAAAGTCGAAGTCCGTTATACTTTCCCCTTGTAGTTCTTCAAAGAACGCGTTTCTATCGCATATCAGTTTGTCAGTTTTTGGAATACTGAAAGATGATTCTTACTGATATATATATATATATATATATATATATATATATATATATATATATATATATACACAGTATATATATATAAATTGACGATTGGTTAGGTTAAGTCGTAATATTTTCGTTAGTTTTAACTTTTTATTTGATTAGGTATACGCGAACAAACTTGGGGAACGCAAACTACACTAGGATAATGTAGGGGAACGTAAACTACACTAGGTACCATAGGGGGACGTAAACTACACTTGCTCCCAAAGTCGTACGAGGATAGGCTTAAGGAGGTAAAATTGACTACACTCGAGACTAGGAGGCTAAGGGGTGATCTAATTCAGGTTTTTAAAATCAGTGAATGGGTTCGATAACGTAAATAGAGATAACTTTTTTGAAATAGCACAATATAGTAGAACTAGAAATAACGGGTGTAAGCTGACAAGTTGAAGGTTCGAGACAGCAGTTGCCAAAAACTTTTTTACGCATAGAATAGTAAATAGCTGGAATAGTTTGCCGGTAGAAATAATTAATAGCACGTCTATAAACATGTTTAAAAATCGATTAGATGCATATGTTGGTAGATTGGGTATAGTTTAAGGTAGTAAAATTAAGGTTTTCGTGGTGCGGAACCCACGTAAAATTGTAGGTCCCCTCCGCCAACATGCAGGACATGCGCAATACATAATTACAAACACAGTTATGTAGACCAGCTATGAGTGGATCCTAGGGTCTTTGTTGGTCTGAAACATTATAACATTATATATAAATAAAATAAAGACACGAATTCGCCCATACATAGTTACCATAATTATAAAATCAATATTGTTCAAACTATTTCTGGTCAGATATCGATACAATCAAATACAAAAAATCAAAATGAAAACCTAAAATAAGCGTCATCTAACCAACGACGAACATCAAACCAAACGTTACACATCATTTGGGGGACAGGCAACAAAAGGCTACAAGGTGCCACGTAAACGTTACCGGCAATCTAAGAGCACTCCATTTTTGGTCAGCAAACAAATCTTGAGCCCCAAATACAAGAGTAATCCCGAATAAAATTTAAAAATAACATTTTACCCGCCAAATCATTAAATAACAAAATCTAATTAAAACTTATTATTATTATTATTATTATTATTATTATAATTATTATTAAAATATGATGTAAAAACAAAAATAAACAAAAATTAATTACATTTTCATACGAGGGTCCAACTTTTTGAAAAGTGAACCACTGTATAATTTGACAAACTGCATTATAGATTCAAATAATTTGCAGACATTACCTTCACAAATGCGCGTTATACCATTTCAGAATAAAATTTTAATCAACCAGCAATATCCCAAGTGATTCAAAATAATGTGGATACATTTTGAAATTATTTATTTGGGATACTAATTATACTTAATTAATAAACAAAAATTTTACTATGTATCATACATAAGTAAGCACGTAAAAAACAACATTTAATAGTCATTTAATGTTCAAAATATCCAACTTTTAACCCTTTCGCGACGACTTTTTTATTTGAACAAAAGCCAAAAGGCCTTTCAAATTTTGCTGGGACATATTAGTCCCAATAGGCCTGAAAGGGGTAGTCGAGACCAGGAGTCTGCATTTTTCGTTTCCTCTATCTTAGACGTAAAAGTCCTCTGTATGACTTCTATGTTTACAATGTCTTTCTTTTTTTCTGTATAGGCTTGTGAGGACTCAGCAATATTCACTTATTGGTAGGACTAAACTCTTCCATAATTTTAGCATGATACGAGTATTCGCTTTTCTGCTGTGGAAGCTCCTCCAAATAATTCCCATTACTTTTCTAGCTGTTGTGATTTTAATGTTATACGAGTAGTGTTCTCTAAATTCTGCCTCTGATGACATTATTACTCCAAGATCCTTCACTTGTGGGCATGGTGTTATCCGTTTGACTTGCAGTGCTTTGTACCTCTTATTCTGTAGCACCTTGTTGTTACGCTACCATATTTTATCAGTTGGAATTTCTCTTCATTGAACTTCATATTGTTGTCTTCTGCTCACTTGAATAATGTTTCAGTGTCGTATGTAATTTTTGTATGTCATTTTCTTTTGATATTTCCTTGGCATATCTTTGTGTCATCGTGAAACACGATAAGACGCTGTCATTAATATGTGTATCAGTGTCTGCAACCATTATAAATAACAAGGGAGCTAATAGTGTATCTTCTGAGACTTCAGATATAACTCCACTTACTACCACTCTCTCTTCTTTCGGTCAGAAAATTAAATATTCATCGTCCCAGTTTTTCACTAATTTCTGTATTCTTAGGTTTGTGTATGTGTATCATCACATTTAGCGAAGACTTTAGCAATATCACAACTATGTTTCGACCTTGACACAATGTTTCCAGTATTTTCTCGTAGTGGTCTAGTAACTGTGATAGGCATGATCTTCCAGCCCTGAAGCCATGTTGGTTCTGATGAATAAATTCTTTTCTTGTAAGTAGTAATTAATTTTGTCTCTGATCACACGTTCGAAGCACTTTATAAGGTGGGAGGTGAAAGCTACTAGCCGGTAGCTCTGCTACCTCCTTTGAATAAAAGAGTGATGTTCGCGTCTTTAATGGAAGTGGAATTCGTCCTGTGTCTCCATACTCTCTTTAAATTTCTTCAGAAACGAGGCACTCCACGTGTCTGGTTCTGGTGTTGAATTTTCTTGCATTTGTAAGCCGTAATTACGTCTCCTTCCAAGAACTCTAAATCTATTAATAAATTCGTGTCCGAACTTGTTTTTTGTTGATTTGTATCTATGTTAAGGAATTTATCTAAATGTACTACTTTCTTCTCGGATTTAGGGGTGCTAAATACAGAGTTAAATTGTTCCTTAAACAGTTCGCTTTTTTCCTGGGTCATTTGTGTGTTCAGTCATCCCATCTTTTAACGGACGAATACTCTCTTTACATTGCATTTTTCTTTTCGCGAACATGTTGGAGTATTTTGGGTTATTTTTTTGTTTGTTTTCTGCTACTTTGTTCTCCTCCTCGTTTGTTTTGTGGATGAAAGTTTGTTTTAGGTCATTGCTACTTCGCATAGTGTTTTCTCTAGTTTGAGTCTCTTTGCTTCAGTTCTATATCCGTGGAGACTGTTTACAATTTGCTGCCGCTGTGTAAATAATGTTCCGAATTTTCTCTGGAGCTTGCTATGTTTCCTTTTTCATCTCTTTGGAACGTTGTTTCTTTTCTATTATATAAAGTATTTCTTCCAGTTTTCTATTATATATATATAGTATTTCTTCTCGTGAAGTAGCAATTCCCAATTTACTTTCTTTAAATCTTCATTTGCACTTTCCCAATCTACTTTCTTGGAATTCACATTTAAACCTTCAAATATGTTTTCTGATTCTCTTGGATGCGTTTTTAGTTTCTTGGTTGCTAACTTTATTTGTATATCGTTTAGATTATGGTTATTTATTACTCTGTCATTGCTATTTGTCGCAATTAAAAACAAAACGTTCTCTTTTCTAATCGCTTCACAGATTTCTTGGGTAAGTGCATAATGTTCCATAATATTATGGTTTCTATCATCTTTTGTAATGTTACTATGGAACTTCTGAACACACATATAATTTCGTCATTTTTTCTTTCTTGTTGTGAATGGAAAATTAAAACCTTCACAAATTAAAATATTTGTTGCTGGGGTTTTAAGTAATATTAGCACGTTTTCTATTTTACTTTGTAACGAGTGGAAATTCACTTTTTGCAGAGTTCATTGGTCTGTACGCGTTCATAATGATTAGGTCGAATTCTTTTACTTCGAAAATAAGGATTTCGACTGTGTTGTTTCATTTGTTTGTTTTCACTTTACATGTGTACGTGTTTTTCATGTAAATGCAACAGCCTCCTTTTCCAGCGAATCTATCCGTTCTGTATATGTTGTTGTCATTTATTGCTGTTTCAATGTCTTCGATTTAATTTTCACAGTCTGCATGGTCAGTGTATATGCCTTGTATATTTGAGTCTAATAAATTTACAGGGTTAATAACCTTGGTGCTCAGTTGCCTTGGAGAGTGATCGTTTTCAGGTCGATTTTGACGGTTCCTATTCGATGTTAATGGTGGGCCGTTGCACTTGAGAATACTAGGGATGCGCCCTCAGTACCACTGTTCTTGTTGAATTAACGGTGGGTGCTGTTGGCTAGGAGTGTGGTGTATGTATTGCTGGGGTGCATTTTCTGGAAGGTTCGGTATTTTCTCATTAAAAGATACAGTGCGCTTTTATCGTTCCCATTTCCTCTAAAAAAAATGTAATTCAGTGGCACTGTTGCTATTTCTTTTATTTAGGGCTTGAGCTGTTACTTCTCTTTTACTTCTATGAGTACCTTTGTGCGAAAAACACAAGCACTTCATACTTAGACATTTATTCTCCCTAATTGATTGTCTGCATATTGAAAGGTAGAAGTAGTAGCAGTTTGTTTTGTATCTGCAACTTCCATTCCTCATTAACTAGAAGTATTTTTTTAGTCTGGTTATATATATATATATAATATATATATAATATATATATATATATATATATATGCATCTGAGCCATATTTATTTTATGTAGGAAGGTAAGGCCAAGAGCAAATGCCCGCAAAAATGCCCCTCTTATTCAAGAAAAAGAGAGCCAAAATCAAGATCCAAAGTTTTCGACATGCCTCGATATTCTGCGTTCGAAAGATTGGAAGTCATAGACGGGGAAAGACTGACTGAGGAATATTGACCCAGAGTTGACCGGTTGAGTAGATGAAAGAGTGAGAACACCGATTAACCTTGCATTAGAGAGTTGGACAGAAAAGGAATGAGGATGTGTCGAAAGTTTGGTACTGCAAGCTCTCCTTGAAGGAGGAGGCCTGCAGTTCGAGAGTTCAGAAGAACAGTGTCCATTATAATAGTGATATTTAAGAGAGAGTGATTAAAACATTGCGGCGAAGAGGGAGAGATTGAAGACATTCAATAAGAGGCGAGGAATTGATGAGACGAAAAGCCTTTGATTCCACCCGGTGAAGTAGAGCTGTGTGGGTTGAGCCATCCCACTCATGAGAAGCTTACTCCATACATGGGCGGACAAGACCCCTGTACAGAGACAGCAACTGAGTGGGGGTGAAGAAACTGCGGAGCCAGTACAACACACCTAACCTCTTAGAAGCTGTTTTAGAAAGAAAGTATATGTGATCATTCCATAAAAAATCACGAGGAAGGGAAACACCAAGAATGTTAAGAGAAGAGGAAGGATTGAATTGTGTATTATTCAAGGTAAGGGGAAGGGCTAGTCGTGTGGAAGATTATAACGAGCAGTCAGATGAAGGAAGAAATTGGGGTTTTGAGGCAATGAAAGCCACAAGGTTTTCTCTGCCCCAACCAGAGACACTAAAAAGATCAGAGGTCAGGTGCGTCATAGCCGTCTCAAGCGAATCATGGAGTGACTGTTGAGAGGGACGCTTTGTGAAGCAGATAGAGAAGTGAAGGGTGGAATCATCGTTATAGAAGTGGATAGGACAGGAAGTGCAGCTTAAAAGATCATTGACAAAATGAAAGGAAGAGAATGGGTGACAGGACAGAGACCTGAGGAACACCACATAATTAATAACTAATAATAACTGGACTACAGTAATGCCCTCTCTACGGAACAATTTATATCTGGAACATTCAGGTACTGGCAGAGAGAAGCCTATTCCACTATATATATATAGATATATATATATATATATATATATATATATATATATATATATATATATATATATATATTAGAGACTGCAATAATCGCAGATTGATTTTATAATAACGAATCAGAAGGGTCAGAATCTGGCACAGCGCTCAGCCCAATTGGTGCAGCTCATTACCATCATATTACCAGCATCAACGGTGTTACCCACTGAGCTTGCCAGCGTTCGTAGCTTAGTGGCTAACACCGTTTCCCTATAAGCGAAGTTAAGGCACTGAGGTCGGGGGTTTGAACACCGATGATGCTGGTAATAATAAAATAATAATATGGACGTTAGCGCACTGGGTCGCATTAGTTGGTATGAGGGCTGTGCCAGTTTTTCGCCCTCTTCAGTGATAATTATTATTATTACCGGACGCTGGTGATTCATTTTATACGGAGACTGAAATAAAACGCGTAGTACGGAGGAGGTTTCGTCCTTGAGCCGCGTATCCGAGCCACGTCATACGTACGCTATCCACTACATCATAAAGGAAACCCAAATATTTCCCTTCGAGTGTAGCATTTTGGTTTCCTTTACGGCGGCGTAGTCCGTAGTGGATATCGTATTTGGGACTCGTCTCAGCGACGCAGTTCAGGACGAAACCTCGTCTGTGCTACACGTTTTATTTCAATAAATGTATCTTTTAAATGTATCTTAAATTTTGCTTCGAACTAATTTTCCTTTGATATATTTATGAATTTTATTTCAAGATATTTTTATGTTATTTTTATTATGTCCAATATTTTACGGGCACGTAACTCATCCGTTAAAGATTTTAAAGGTTTTGACTCTGGAAAGACGTTTAAAGGGGCTGGACGAACTTCTCTCTCTCTCTCTCTCTCTCTCTCTCTCTCTCTCTCTCTCTCTCTCTTTCACGTACTTTTCAATCTGATATTTCTTTCGGCGAAAAATGATCTTACGTCTGTTGCTTTCTTCAGTTGTCTTCCTCATTTTACTTTAATTTATTGATTCTTTTTACGTACCAAAATAGAGAATATGGGCGCACGTTTTAAAAATAAGACGACTCCGTGTAACAACGGTTCGATGAGACAAAGTGCTGCATCGTTTACCGTATAACATTAATTAAAATTATTCAGCCGAGCATCACATACGTCCTTCATGAAAGCAATTAAAAGGAAAGCAGATCAATTTATAATACATGCGTCATCGTTATGAGAAAGTAATAACGTGTGTGTGTGTGTATATATATTATATATATGTGTGTGTGTGTATATATATATATATATATGTGTGTGTGTGTGTGGTGTAATGGTTAGCATCGCTGATTACGAATCCAGCGTCTCCGGGTTCGATTCTGGACGAAAGCCTTCTGCGCGCAGTTTCCTCAGCTACTCATCCTTCCAGAAAAAATAGGTTGGTACACAAATGGGTACCCTACGTGGCCTACTGGTTAAGACGCTGGGCTGCTGTGCTGATCGGGAGGTTGTGAAATCGAGTCTGGGCAAGGACTTTGTAATTTCTGATCACCGTTGGTGGTTCGTAGTTCGGATTCACGTTAAGCTTAGGTCCGAGGTGGAGCAACAAGCTTGACTTTCGTCAGAATAAACAATTCGGGCAGAAGCAAAACCAAGGTTAACCAAGGTGTGTGTATATATATATATATATATATATATATACAAAAGGAAACTTTCTTAAATTGAAAGGCAGACCACCCTAAATAATGGTGGGATTTGGTTCAATTCATACAGTTATATCCGAATTTCTTTCAGAATCACTGAAAGGACTAATTGGTGATAATAATAATAATAAACCGTTTTACAATTATTTTGTCATTATCAATTAACCATAGAAAGCGAGCGTGGCCAATTACAATAAAAGTACATACGTTTTTCTAGAAATAATGTCTTTTACTGTAATCAAGTTAATTTTTATTATAGTTTAGTAACAATAAATTGTTTAATTCAAACTATAAATGTAATTTTCATTATGGGGTTACGTACACCAGTCACTAGTAGCTATGTGTGCGGTCCCACACTGGTCTTCTAAGGTTAAATACGGGTGTATATTGGCAGCTATTTACGTACAGACAATATACGTATAGTTTTTATCAGTAACTGCTGAACGTTTGTGTTGTTGCTTAGTTATTGAATTTCAGTGACCAGAAATTCAGTGGTTACCAATTTGAGACCTTCGTTTCAGGATTTGAAAGGTCTCCTTTGCTCGCAGGGCGGAGGGAACGTTGGCGTGTCAACGTATCTGCAGATGGAAAATTAATCTTCACAACTTGGAGATTTATCACTCGTGACATCTACTCAAATTTCGTAAGATTTATAGTTTGACTTCGGTAGACACTAAATACGTTTGTGAATTCAAACAGGTTTGAGAATAAGAGTCAAAATATACATTACCATCCGTACAAGACAAAAAGAACAGTTACTTCAGCTCAGCTTACAGAATGATTACGGAGGATTCTACTTCATCAGGAACACACGTGAGAAGTTGAACGGTTAAAAGGGTGGAACAGCCTTGGATCAAATTCAGTGAAATGCTCTGAATAAACCCTACGAAATGCGGTCTCTTCACAGTAAATGTGACGATCTGAAATGAACGACATTCATATATAAATTCAAGATGTGAGAAGCATAGACGTAAATAAGAAAAGAGGGATACCACCTCGTTTCATCAATTAATCTAATCGACAAGCTTGTTTTCGTCGACACATTGATAAAGGCGATCGCGGTGAAAAAAATAATTGTTTCTGTAGGAATATTTCATAGAAACGGATAATTTATAAATATTGTCATGTAAAAACTAAACTTTTTATTCAAGTTTAAATTTTGGCATTTTGAATGTCTCGTGTTCATATTAAAATACATTATTTTCTGGAAAATACATTTATTATACGAGGTCTGTTCAAAAAATATCCGGACAGGGTGTTTATTTTTAGAACAAGGTCACATTTGGAGTTCTGATTGTGTTAAATATTTCTCTGCATGTCGAGACAAGTTGAATGATAGGGTTGCTCTTCACTGTGTAGCGTCAGTCCACTGTGGTGAGCCGATAAAGTTAAACGTGTTTTGTTTCTTCGTGTTACTTGTTGTTTTTTTTTACTGTTAAGGTGTTGTGCACCATGAATATGCTCCATCGGGACAAACAATCAACAAGGAATTTCACATTAAAGTTTTGAGACGTCTACGTGAAGCGGTTCGGAGGAAACGGCCGCAGAAGTGAGAGTCTGGAGACTTGATGCTTCATCACGATAACGTGCCATCTCACTCGTCGCAACTTGTCCAGCAATTTTTGGCCAAAAACGCTAGCCCCCAAGTACAGCAGCCTCCATATTCGCTGGATTTGGCTCAGTGCGATATTTTTGTTTCCGAAGGTCAAGCAAACCCTGAAAGGACACCGATTCCATGATGTTGAGATCATTAAAAGAAATTCGACAGAGCAGCTTTTGGCCATTGGCCATATATATATATATATATATATATATATACAGGGCCGGATCTAGAAGTTGCGAGGCCCTAGGCAGATCTAGAAATTGCGAGGCCCTAGGCCTATATATATGAAAATATGGACTTAATTATCGGTACTATACCAGCAATATTAGAATCCCGCATAGACAGAACTATGCCAGCACTTAAAAATTAAACCAAACCAAAATAATCACGCATGGAAATTGTATAAGAAATATAAATAAACCATACAAATAAGTATAAATTATAATATGAATCAAGATTTGTATCGAAAATATAAGAGAATGATTTCTAAGATTTATATATATTATAGATAATGACTTTCCATAGTATACAAACGTTTTTCATATGTGATGTATAAGAGATGTTGACATTTCATTTTTTATAATAGTGAGCGATCGACTTATCAGGCTAAATATTAATGCTTTAATATTTGGTTCAGATGCTCCTTGAATATTACAGCAATACTTTTCTACTTTTCTTCGAGCTAAACTCTTCAATTAATTGAGAATAATCTAATGAATTTGTTATATCGTTTTCTATTGATAACATAGCTAATGATTGCAATCTCGCTTGAGACATGGTGGAACGCAAATATGTTTTAATAAGTTTGAGACGCGAGAAACTTCTTTCAGCCGAAGCAACAGTAACTGGGATGGTTAATACTATTCGAAGTGCAACATAAACATTAGGATAAATCTCACTTAGTTGTTTTTGCACTATATAAACAAGGGCATTTCCGAGATCTGTTTTCTCAGGTATAAACCTGCAAAGTACTTTAAGTTCTTCATAGAGTTCTAAATCATTAATATCACTTGAACAGAACGCGCAAAACGGCTTGAGCGAGGCCCTAGGCGATCGCCTAGTTCGCCTATAGCTAAATCCGGGCCTGTATATATATATATGGGAATATATATATATGGTGTAGTGGTTAGCATCGCTGACTACAAATCCACCCGTCCCGGGTTCGATTCCTTGTAACGGCAGGCTGCTCTCAGCTCCCCCAGCTGTTCATCCTTCCATACAATAGGTAGCCTAGTGGTTAAGACGCTGGGCTGCTGATCGGGAGGTTGTGAGTTCGAGTCCGGGCGAGGGCTTTGTAATTTCTGACCACCCTTAGTGGGTCGTGGTACGAATTACGCGTAACTGTAGGTCTAAAGGGGAGCAACAAGCTTGACCTTCGTCAGAATGAAAAATTTGGGAAGAAGCAAAACCAAGTTTACATATTTTTTGTGAAGGAAAGAGGGTCCAAGGGCGAATGCCTGCAAAACCGGGCCCTATAGGGGAAGAAGAAGGACAAAATCCAAGTCCAAGGTTTTTGAGATACCTGGATACTCCTCGTTTGAAAGATTGGAGGTCACACACAGGGGAAAGATGGACTGAGGAAGATTGTTCC
Organism: Bathynomus jamesi; assembly: GCA_023014485.1. Classification (NCBI taxonomy): domain Eukaryota; kingdom Metazoa; phylum Arthropoda; class Malacostraca; order Isopoda; family Cirolanidae; genus Bathynomus; species Bathynomus jamesi. The sequence continues at coordinate 193,028 of JAJOZX010000079.1, read as the reverse complement.
AGAGTTGAACAGTTGAGTAGATAAAAGACTGAAAATACTGATTAACCCTTGCATTGGAGACTTGGATAGAAAAGGAATGAGAATGTGTCGAAAGTCTAATACTGCAAGCTATCCTTAAAGGAGGAGGCATGCAGTTACAGAGTTCAGGGGAGCATTGTCCATTATAATAGCGATAGTAAAGAGAGAATGAGGCAACACTGCGGCGAAGAGAGAGGGATTGAAGACAGCCAGTAGGTAAGAGGCGGAGAATTGATGCGACGAAAAGCCTTTGATTCCACCCGGTCAAGTAGAGCTGTGTGGGTTGAGCCACCCTACACATGAGAAGCGTACTCCATACATGGGTGACAAGACCCATGTATAGAGACAGCAACTGAGTGGGGTGAAGAAGGACAGAAATCGAAGGAGAGCAGTTTGGAAATTAGGTATTTATGCCAGACTCTATCAAAAGCCTTTGATATATCTATCGCAATAGCAGAGGTTTCACCGAAATCCCGAAAGGAGGGTGACCAAGAGTCAGAGAGATATGTAAGAAGATCGCCAGTAGAGCGTCCCTTGCGGAATTCATACTGACGATCTGAAAGAATAGTATGAGAAGAGAAGGGTTAAAGAATCTTTCTATGAAGGATGGATTTAAAAACTTTAGAAAGGCAAGAAAGCACAGTAATTGAATGATAGTTGGAGGGTTGACAGCGATTACCCTTCTTTGGGATAAATAGGTTAACTGAAAACGAACTTCCAGCAAGAAGGAAAAGTACCAGATGAAAAACAAAGACGAAAGCATTTGCTAGGCAGGGTGTCAGCGCAGAAGCACAGTTCTTGAGAACAACAGGAGGATCACCATCAGGACCGTAAGCCTTCCTAGAGTTCAGCACAGATAGTGCTGAAAAAACATCTTCGGAAGAGATTCTAATTCCAGACATAAGTCAGAGGAAGGAGGAGATGGAGGAACAGCACTGGAATCATCCAGGGTTGAGATGGAGGAACAGCACTGGAATCATCCAGGGTTGAGATGGAGGAACAGCACTGGAATCATCCAGGGTTGAGATGGAGGCGAAAGTTTGAGCGAAGAGTTCAGCTTTATCAGGAGAAGAGAGGGCAACTGAGCCATCAGAATGGAAAAGAGGAGGGAAAGAAGAGGAAGTAAAGTTATCGGAGAGGTTCTTAACTTGGTGCCAGAAAGAGCGATAAGAATTAAAATTGGATAGGTTTTTACATTTTTGTCTGATGAAGGAATTTTGGCGGATAGCATTAGAATAAGCAAAGTTAAACCACCAAGGTTTTTTTGTATTAATAGTAGGAATAGAATATGGAATGTACGCCTCCATGCCCAAAAGAATCACCTCCGTGATGCGTTCAGCGCACTCCGAGGGACCTCGGCCACGTACAGGAAACAGATATTAGAGTGTGGTTGGAGGAGCCCAACGGAGAAAAAGTTTAACAAAGTAAGAAAAAGGATGAGCGGTAAGAAATAAATCCAGAATGTTGGGCCTATCTCCAAGGCAATTGGGGATACGAGTAGGGTGTTATACAATCTGCCATAGGTCATTCAGGATAGAGAAGTTGTCAGCTAGTTCACCAGGGATGTCAGTGAAATGGGAGGAAAGTCAAAAGTGGTGGTGAACATCGAAATCTGCTAAAATGGAAAGTTCAGCAAAAGGAGAGTGGGATAGAATGTATTCCACTTTGGAAGTGAGGTGCCAAAGAGTTCTGGATAGTCAGTACAATTAGGAGAAAGGTTGACAGTGCAGACATATTTAGTTTGAGATTGTCATGTAAGCCGTAGCCAGAGTGTAGAATTCAGAAGGTTCAAGTTCGGGAATACAAGAGAAAGTTAGATCGTTGCGTACGTATATGCAACATTCACCTTTGGAATGAAACTGAGTATAGCGAAAGTAGGAGGGTACAGAAAAAGGGGTTGCTGTCAGTCGTTCTAGGCACCTGAGTTTCAGTGAGGAAGAGAAGGTGAGGTTTTGAGGACGAGAGCTGGCGTTCAACAGATTGAAAATTTGAGGAAAGGCCACGAATGTTGCAGACGTTTGTGAAAAGCGAATCAGGCAGCGGCCCAGAACATCTTGAATGGGCAGTAGCAGAACCAGCTGCGGTGCCCTTGTCTGCGTTCCCGGTATCGGCATCGGGGGAGTCAGAAGTGGAGATATTTATGGTCCCCTCCCTAGGGTACTCCGAGGCTCTTGAGGTCGATGCCATTTTATTGGTTTTTAATTTTGAAAAGATTGTGTAGTATGCAAGATGCATGTAGGTGTAGTGAAGAATAGTGAGAGAAATGTGTGTTTGAGAACATGCTGAACTACTCTCAGGGTAGATGAGGCACGGAAAATGATCACCTATACAGTACAGTATATATATATATATATATATATATATATATATGCGCTTCGGTGGGGTAATGGTTAGCGTCGCTGACTACGAATCCATTGGCCCCAGGTTCGAGACCCGGTGATGGCAGCCGGCGCGCAGCAAAACCCAGCTGTTCATCCTTCCACACAATAAAGAAAGGGGTTGGTAGATAAATGGGTACTCTGGGTAGCCTAGTGGTTAAGACGTTGGGCTGCTGGTGGGACGTGGTTCGGATTCCACTTTAAACTGTAGGTCTAAGGTGGAGTTAAAAGCTTGACCTTCGTCAGAATAAACAATTCCGGCGGAAGCTAACCAAAGGTTAAAGTGACATTGATTAGTTTAATTGACAGATAATAAATCCCCTAAAAAAGAGTACGATATTCATGAAAATAAACGATGTGATTAATCAAACAATAATAGATTCTAATTAACAGCTAAAATTTAGGACCAAAAAAGAAATAATAAATAATACTCGTAATGAAGTTAGTAATAATAAAAGTAATACTGAGAAACTACCTAAAACTAAGCGTACAAAATAAAAACTAAAAATACACGTATCAAAATACTAATATTGTGTTCAGTGGAGTTATAGACAAACATTTTCATATATCATAATATCAAGTAATATTATGATAGTTGTGTCCTCACCTACAATTCTTTATTGACTGTTTTTGCTTATGATGTATATTTAAAAAGGAATATTGATGGTAGGTATCTTCAAATTTCCTCTTCACTAATTTGTGGAGTACAATTCATTCGATTTCGTGCGGGCCGCACCGGAAGCGCGCGAGGGCCGCGTGTTTGAGAACCCCTGCTCTAGTCTAGGGCCTGCCGAGGTTGCCCGAGTCAGTACTGATCTCATTAAGCTACTTACTTCACTTAGCAACGAAAGGTTTATTTACAAAGCCTTCATTACCGCACGTGTCAAATCTGTTATGAAAAGAATGAGAAATTGTGGCAGTCATTTACAATTAACCCAATTAGGCTTCTCGTGTATAAGTGGAAAGTTGAAGCCTATATACATATAAGCAAATTTATAAAACATGCCTTTCATTCGCAAAGCTGTCCAACTTCTTAAATACCCCAAAGAACTGCCGTTAACCAGCTCTTGTGGCATGCAGATCATTTTAATGTTGTACAACTCTAAAGCTAAAGAAAAATTTTTACGTCTCTAATTTACATGTCCTTTTCCTGATCTTATTATGTCTTCTAGTTCTACTTTCACAGCCACGTACAAAACATTTATTGATATATAAACAATCTATACCCCAAAACGTGTAAACTTGTATCAAATCAAACAAAGACATATCCAGTTCTCTCAGCCTATATGGCTAAATCCAATCTTCTCAAACCAGAAATAAGTCTTGTTGCTCTACATTGCACGCTCCAGCAATTCAATATCCTACCTAAAATATGGTGACTATGGCTCCATAAAATATTATAAATGAGGTTTAGGCAGCATTTAGTAATCTGAAGACTCTGAAACAACGTGCAGGAAAGTCTGTTGTCATTTTTGCCATTCTCAGAAATACCGCATTAGAGAGTTCAATGCCAAGCCTATTTTTATTTTATGTCTATGAACTAAACAGCAAATGTCATCCTCAAGGATTTAAAAGTAAATATTCCATGGATTTCACCACTTTGTAAATGTCTCTTGTTTATGCAGAAGGATCGCAACAGACACAAAAATAAATATAATTAATGGTTTATAACTTTATATACAGTATAATATACTACGCTACTTAAATAATATATGTACAGGGCTATTCAAACTGATTCATCCGATTTCAACTGAGAATATTTCCGTACCTATCAACCATGCATCAACTGGGCATACACCACATCAAAGAGGAAATCTCCGAGTTTTACAAGATCACCGCGAGAGGGCTCCAAAGTCACGCCGTGGCCTAGCCTAGCAACAAACAGTCAGTGTGAAAATGGCGTCCGCACAGCAGAAGGCGTTTTGTGTGTTGCAGTTTTCGAGCTGTAAATCGGTAGTCACAGTGCAGCGTGAGTTTCGTCGACGTTACAGAACAGATCCACCGGGTGCTCAGAGCATCCGTCGGTGGTATCGGCAGTTCGAGGAAACAGGATGTTTATGTAAAGGCAAGTTCACAGGACGACCGCGCGTGTCTGAGGATAATGTCTGAGGAATTCGACTATCGTGTCGACGTTGCTCGTGTAACTAGGGGAAGTCACATAGAGTATTTATGAGGTGAGAGACAAAATTTGGACAGTTTTTCTTTTGGTTGATATATCACAAATCACTCTGTATTTGTAACACTAAAAAATATTCTCATTTGAAATCAGGTGATTCAATTTAAATAGCCCTGTATTATATTATTTAGGTAGCGTAAGAAATGGAGTATTGTTTAATGGATGTCTCTCGCTCGAGACATAATTCCAGGACTATTGTTTAATGGATGTCTCTCGCTCGAGACATAATTCCAGGACTATTGTTTAATGGATGTCTCTCGCTCGAGACATAATTCCAGGAGTATTGTTTAATGGATGTCTCTCACTCGAGACATAATTCCAGGAGTATTGTTTAATGGATGTCTCTCGCTCGAGACATAATTCCCGGAGTATTGTTTAATGGATGGCAACCAAAGAACGTCTCTCGCTCGATACATAATTCCATTTCATCGCCGAAAAAGAAACAAAACGTTTACGGCTCCGCAACCAAACTCAAATCCTGAAATGAAAGTCAACCGATCCGTTTGAAATTTCAATTACTTTTACGATACAATACGAAAATTACAGAAGAAATATCGCTGATTATTACCTTGAGAGAAGTAATTCACGGCATGGGAACTGCAGCCAAACTGTCACGGGAAGAAGCACGTTTATTTATTTTTTTTCGGTGAAATTCCACAATTGTGATGCGTGTCATTTGTGAAATAAAAGAAGAAGAACGAATTCTTCTTCAATACGAAATTCTGAAGTTATCAAAGTTTAATTTATGAAAAATGTATTAAGTTTCATCCATTTTGGGTGCAATGTCCTTCCTTCCCTTCTGCACTCATCTGTTAATATTGAGTGCAGCCTTTGTGACGAAGGTTAGAACACGGAAGGAGGAATAATACCGTGTTCTTTCAATGATATTTTACACCACCGAATCAGCGAATGCGAACCCCATTTCATTTGTTTCCAACACCGACCCTCAACTCTTATACCATTTTTTTCTACCTATTTATTTATTGAGTCATTCAACGTATTTTATATACAAAATTCACTGATTTATATATATATATATATATATATATATATATAAGGATTAACTTCGCTAAGAAGACCACAAGATGATAGGATGCATAAATACGGACAGCACTAAATGGGGGTTTGACTCCTCATCCTGGACCTATACCCATCGGATCGACAAGACCATAACATTTATACTCTAAAAGAAACAACCTGATCTAACTAGCGTAACTTAACCTAACCTAACCTACCTTAATCTAACCCATAAGACTGCATCCACCCCGCTCCAACAGACATCTAAACATCGTCAAACGTTTTCCGGTTTATAAGTTTGAGGATAATTTTTGAAGTGAAGAAAAGGTGTGTTTTAAAAAGGAGTCGTTGCGGTAATCTCAACCAAACTCACCCGAGTTGACGTTTCCTCCCCCACCCCCGACTAATGTTATGACGTCATCTCCGTCATATTCGAATTGAGGAAAAGAATTTCTCGTAGGAAAGAGTAAGAAAATTCGAAATGAAAATGAAGAAATTGAAATTCAAGAAAGTCGTAAATAAATTTAAGGCCATTTTATATTCCGTGTTTAGTATAAGAGTTAAGTATAAGAGTGACATTCGTTGAATTAAGAAAAAGCTTTTAATACGTTTAAAAATTTTGAATTATATACGAACCATTTTTCCGTTGAGAACAGATTCGTGTTACGTGGAAATTATGTAACCTTGAAAAAAATAATACTTCACTAGTGAAGGAAATGGGAAAGGATAGTCTCAGCTGTTCTTAGAAGGAGAGATTCGCCTTAAACGGATGCCTTCCTTCTCAGCCCCTTCCTCGTTCAACGATTCGGGTTAGGTTAAGTTGCCTTAATTTAAAGGCGTAAAATGCGCAGTGTTCTTTATTGGGTCTCGCGCTACTTTCAGAATGAAGTGAGTCACGTTCTAAGGTCGTAACTCATTTCCATAGTTTTCCATAATGAAATTTTGTTTACGGAATCCAAGTTTGCAGTCAAGTATTCGCCTTTTACGAATTAACATTTAAAGTCTGTATATATTTACAGTTTATAACTCCCGATATCAGCTGATGTCGAATCAAACGAACTACAGTTTATCATTATTATTATTATTTTGAAGAGCCAGTGTAGAGATGTAACTCTCTTTCACCTCCCCCAACCCCCATGGAGTGGAGGGTCCCATTCGAGTGCGGTGAGAGAGACGATTTTGTGACCAAATTTAACTCGACCTTACACTGTGAAAATTAAAAGGAAAAATTTCCAATACAATATCTATTTGTCATCTGATGTGCCACCAAAACAAAAACTGACTAATGTGTAAGTAAGTATTCGCCCAACCAAGCACAGTATGCCCAAATGAGTATCAGATCAACCTTTTAACCTTTCAAATGTTCCGTGCGATGATTCCTCATTTCACGAAGGTCAAGCTTGTCGCCCCTCCTCTCGAGTTGGCCTGGTGAAGTAGTGAGTTGGTTTCCTGTACTCTCCACCTCACATAGCCAGCTACGCCTGGCTCATCGGGGATTGTGCTGAGCCAGGCGTCTAATCTTCTTTTGAAGATGTCCACCGCAACACCCCGGATCATCCAATTCTACACAAGCGTCGTTCTTTACATTAATTATACTGTGTTGTTTGCAGTTAAAATGCATATATGTACGGCATGAGAAGGTGCCTCCTCAGGGCATTCGATTCCGCTCGTATATAGAAGAATTACGACTTCTGACTAATCGGGGACCTTGGTGCAGTGGTTAGCATGTCCGACCGGCAATTGGATGATCCCGGGTTCGATTCTTGGGAGGTGCCTCGTTTTTCATTTGTTCGTTCTTTCTCCTCATCTTGTGCGGACGCTCTTCTACACAAGCGTCGTTCTTTACATTAATTATATATATATGCGAAATTTGAAACACAAAATAAGATAGCCGTAAACAGAGCAAAGAGAATAACTGGGCAGATACTGAGAACCTTTAAACGAAGGGATAGGAATATAATGATTCCTCTACTGAAAACACTGATCATACCCAAATTGGAATACTGCTCGGTCCTAACATCCCCATATAAAAAAAGAAGACATTAGACAGCTAGAAGGGATTCAGGGAAGCTTCCCAGCCAAGATCAAGGGGAGCAAAGAACTAAATTACTGGGAAAGGTTACGCGAACTAAACCTATATTCGCTGGAAAGGAGAAGAGAGAGATAGTCTAGGGTGGTTCATAACTATATAGGGGAATTTTTTTTTTAATATTTCCTAGCTCCCACCCACTGAAGTTGTGAGGTTCTGTGAGAAAACGTTGCAGGTAAATTTTCGTTTCGATCATTTCACGATCAGCTCACGAGTTTCAAAATTTATCTTTCTATCACTGTAATAGGTATTATATGGAATGCACTACAGCTCCACCGCCTCTGGGTCAACCCATCCACGAGCTGATGGATGAGTACTATCCATTCTACGACGGGGGTGTCATGGTTGGCAACCACTCATTGTCGCCCAGTCAAAGAGCTTTTTCTGGCATCCGGAAACTTCGGCGATGCTCCGACACTACTTGCAGCAGATACTGCAGCTGCTCCTCGTCTTTGGTGTGGTGGCCGCTGTACTGTTGGACGAGGGCCACAGCTCGCTCGGCGTGGTCATTCACCACCCTGAGGTTTTCCACAACCCTAAGCGCCGCCTGAAACTCTCCATTTTTTCCCATTCATCCGGATCTTTGTTCAAGAAACCTGCGGACAATTGCAGTCGTTCGAAGAACCTCATCGAATTCTTCGTCACAAGGCTCTCCAAAGACGAACTGAGAGGCAGGTTGACACGCTTTGGAATCTGCTCTCCACCCTCTTTCTTGTATAGGGCTGCGATCCATCCGACGTTTCGTTGCAGATAGAACATCGGTATCGAAGAAGGCCAGTGGAATCATTTCCTCAGAGAGGCACCAAAGCTGGCCTGCCAGCTTCTGACTGGCTGCTTTGGAGATCTTTTGCTGTGGATACGACCTCAATGATTCCAAGAGGCAAAGGTCCTGGGCTGGAGCGGAAGCGGCCATCGGAGCAGTGAACCATGCCTTCGGGTAGACTGTCACAGCGAAGATGCTCATGTCTTGCAAACATGTTTTCTCTTTCGGTGTGAGATGTTGCGAGCGTGATGCAGTGCACCTGGGCGCTTGAATCGAATCGGCGATCAAATTTCCACCAAAGAAGACAATGGCGAGTTCCAAAAATTCCTTGTAATCGTCTCGATACGTTTCGCGCTGGATTTGGTCTTTGGCGAACTTCAGAAGTTCTTATCTGACTGGTAATCGGGATGGACCAACAGTGGGGTCGTCGACACCTGTTTGGAACTTGCTTTTGTCGATGTAGTTCCACTGTTGCTGGAATCTCTTGAATAACAGAACTTTAGGACCAGAAATTGTGTCATGACATGCCATGAACGCGGCCGCGACAACTAGCTCCATGATATGATGCCTGCATGCAAAGTAGAGCAGCTCTTTCTGCAACTTCTGCTCTAGGAGCAAACAACATCCTGAGTGACGGCCAGTGTTAGCAGCGGCAGTGTCGAAACACATCCCCACCACTCTTTCACTTAATCCCCAAAGTTGCAAGAGATCGAACACCGCTTGTGCCTGCTGTTGCCCACTTCCCGAAGCTATTTTTGGCACTCCCAAGAGCTGGCAGTTGCCATCTGAGGTGGACACTAAGACGGGAAGCCGGTCCACCTGCTCGTTGTTGGTAAGGTCTAGCAGAAGCTTTCCATCCCAGTGCACCACCATGGTCCGGAATGGAATCTTTTTGGACAGCCTGCTGCCTGCGATGATGCTCTCGGCTGCGCTTCACAGAGGATCAGCTGAGAGTCAGTTCCTCGAAGTTTTGGCCAAGGCTGCGAGCTGTTTCCGATACAATGTAAAGCGCCATCCGTCACTCACCCCCGTCCTGTCTAAGGCTGAAGATAATTCTGAGTTGAAAATATTCCTGTCTGGCGTGTTCTTTTTTGGGGGGGAGAAGGACAACCTCCAGTGGCTCCCTCAAGAAATCGTCATAGGCAGAGCTTGAAGAAGAAAATTCGGTGTTTGGGATATCGAGGCTTGCTCTTCGACTGCTTTCCTCTTTCGGACGTCTTCCTCTGCTTTCCGCTTTGCAACTTTGCTCCTTCTCCGCCAATTTTTTGTCGACGGAGCCCATTGTGCCACGCCGACCGGGCTCTCTCTGAGCGAGAAGGAAGTCGCGATCTTCTTGAAACTGGATCATCTGGAAAGCGTTTCCATGTGCAATGTCGAACAAATTGTTCAGCTTGCTTTTGAAAAACGTCTCGTTTTGGACTTGTTTTGGATTTCGCCTTCCCTTGTTCTTTTTCAAAGCCTGCTACTCTTTGAACAACACCAAAAGCTTCTCCAAACAGTGGTCCTTCCGGCATGTTGATATACGAGCTCTTTCCCAAAATGAGAAAACTTCCTCCAGCACTTCTTCGGCGCTTTGTTTGGTGTCTTTCTTATTCACAACATGATGGTGCAATAAAACACTTAGGACCTGGCTATTTGAAGGCACTTTACTGCCTAAAATCTTTTGGTCCGGTTTGTCCAACAAGTAAAAACCACGTGTTTTTGACATGACCGTCACCGTAAGTAAATGTAACCAATATAAACCAATGTATGGTATACCAATATCTATTAAAATCTATTTCATATAGCTATATTTAACATCCAACCTGTGAAAGAGCAGAAAACGGCATTAATTAACACCTGTAATAGATCATAGTAATGAGTGACTCAGAGAAGAACATATAACCCCATGAGCGACCACTAATTATATGCACCGATGTGAGTGAAATTTTTCACAATTTATTTTCTGCTATAATGACACAGATTGGGTGGGTGGGAGCTGGAAAAATCGAAAGTTCGATTTTATGGACCACCCTAGCAGATACACCATTATTTACACTTGGAAAATAATGGAGAAACTAGTCCCTAATCTTACTCTGAACCCTGTAACTCCCCAAACAACAGTGGAAAGTAGAAAAGGAAGACTTGTGTCGTTGTTCCCAAATTAAAGGCGAGACAGGGAACATCCTTAACCCTGAAAGAAAATAGTTTTGTTGTGAGAGGACCAAAACTGTTTAATCAGCTGCCCATGGTTAGTTAGTTTATTAACACCGTTAGTTGGCTCTATTTCCAAGTCACATATTGTAAATAGCATGGATCTTATTGACAAACTGAAGTTTCCTAATGACCCTAATTTCAAACTAGTAAGTTTTGATGTATGCTCGTGATGCACAAAAGTCCCTGTTGATGACCTAACTTGATTTTTTAAAAGATAAGATCTCTGAATATTCTTTCCCTGTTCAACACAACACTCTTATTGAGTTAATTAAGCTTTGCGTCAAAGATTGTAAATTTCGGTTTGAAAATAAGTTTTATGCTATGTTGGACTGGATGGGAAATCTCCTCTCACCTGTATTAGCTAACTTGTATATGGAATTTTTTTAAAGCAGAATTTTGCATACTATTGTTAAATTTAACCTTGTTTGGTACAGGTATATAGATGATATTTTATGCTTTTGGCCCAATAATTTGGATGTTGACTTATTTCTTGGTAGGCTCAACAATTTAGTTCCATCTAGTTCACGGTTGAAAAAGAAAATGATGGAAGTTATTTTGCCTAGTTCTAAATATTCGGAGATGCTTTAATCAGTTCAAATTTGAAGTTTATTGTAAGCCTACTAATAATAACTCTTATGTGCATTTTTATTCTGACCATCATCCCTCGATTAAACCTTCTATTTTCTCTGCTATGTTTCTTAGAGCATTGAGAGTTGTCAGTCCTGAATTTTTAGATTCCAGTTATGCAATACCATGAATATTGGTACTAAATTATGTTATCCTATTTCAATTTTAGATAACTGCCTTAGGAAAGCCAAGAATAGGTACTTATTATAATAGTGTACTGTAAAGGAATTTGAGGGTATCCTTAGCCTATCTTACCATATTAATTTCAATATCTTCCGATTTTACTTAAAGCAATTGGTATCAATGTAATCTTTAAGTATAATAATACTGTTAAATCACGCCTAATAAAGAATAGCCCGGATAATGTGGTTGGTTGTGTGTATTCGATCGGATGTACACAATGTAACTCAGTATATATGAGTATAGGCCATACGGGTAAAACGTTAGATATTAGGGTAAAACAGCATAAATATGCGTGGAACAGCAAATAATTCTATGCATTGTTTACCATACAGGGTGTTTATAAAGTCCCTATCTATTTCAGTGAAAACGTAGCAAAAAGGGTAAAATTCAATAACAATATAATAGAGGCATACATTTAATGAATACTTAAGCATATGATTCTACATGAGCACCATCAGTATCTCTACAGAGTTCGAATCTGTCAGTAGCATTGCGGAACACATTTTGGAGCATGACAGGGGTTATTTTTGTAACTGCTGTTACGATACGAGCACGTAAATGTCCCAGCTTCATTCAGATGGCATTTTAAACACCGTCGTCTTTTAACAAGATGGGCACCTTGTCATTACGCAAACATTGCTCGGGAGTACCTAAATGAACGATTTCCAAATCGGTGGTCGGACGTGGAGGCAACAGGCCCTGGGCGGCTCGATCTCCTGACCTAACGCCCTTGAATTTCTTTGCATGGGGTTTATCAAATCAAACGTCTATGAAACGAGGGTTACAGATCTGCAAGATTTACGTGCTCGTATCGTAACAGCAGTTACAAAAACAACCCCTGTCATGCTCCAAAATGTGTTCCGCAATGCTGCTAACAGATTCGAACTCTGAAGATACTGATGGTGCTCATGTAGAATCATATGCTTAAGTATTCATTAAATGTATGCCTTCTATTATATTGTTATTGAATTTTACCCTTTTTGCTACGTTTTCACTGAAATAGATAGGGACTTTATAAATACCCTGTATGTATAGATGTAATCATAGTATCAAGTGGATAGTTCTAAAGCGCTCGTTAAAAACAGATATAATTGAAAGGAATATTCTAAAATGTGTATTTTTCCATTTTAAAAATAATTTCAATAACAGTGCGGGAATGTATAAAATTGCAATATCCTGTTAAAAATACCGTTTGCCTCTCATTAACTCTGTTAATCATGCTAATCTTTTTTCTTTTTCTGTCCCGTTGTATATATTTTGGTCATCTCGCCTTCTCCCTTCATTCCCTGACGAGGTGTATTTCTGAATACACGAAAGGCCTTGAAATTATTTTTCTTTTTCTTGTGAGTTTGCATCATTCATTCATTTCACGTGTTTAATTGTGAAATTCATCCCATATATATATATATATATATATATATATATATATATATATATATATACACACACACACACAGTAGGGGTCAAAACTATTAGTCCACCTAGACAAAATATGTATTTTGTTTATAAAACGAAAGGAATTACGAACAATACATTAAAATAGGGTCTCATTAGGTGCCAAAAAGTTTTAATAATGAATAAATGTTATCAAAGTAGCAGAAACATTCCAAATAATGAAAATACTTTAATATTTTGTGCGACCGCCTTTTGCCTTAAGAACTGCTTGTACTCTCAGGCATAGATTCGACAAGCTTATGGATGGTATGAGGTTCCACGTTGTCTCAACACAGCTGAACAGCACCCCAGAGAATATCCTGGCTTGTTATTTCGTGTTTTGCTTTTTCCCTTCTCAAATGTTCCTAGAAATGTTTGATGGGAATGAGATCTGGGGATTTGACTGGAAAATCCATAATGAACAGGACACTCCTTCTTCCTTAATTTTAAATAGTCCTTACGAGGTTTGGATGTGTGCTTAGGGTCATTGTCTTGTTGAAACAAGAAGCCCTGACCACACAATCTGAAACCAGATAGTATGACATGTCTTTGAATGATGGAGTGATATTTCTCTTTGGTGAGGATATAATTTATTCTGCGGAGTCACCAACTCCGTCGTAACTGAAGCAACCCTCAGACTTGGATATTTCCACCACCATGCTTAACTGAAGGTTTTATGCACTGCTTAAGCAATCTCTTACCACTTCTACGTCTAACATAGGACCTTCGATGATTACCAAAAAGCTCGAACTTTGACTCATCTGTAAATAAAACGTTTTTCCAGGCTTCAACAGTAAAATTTTTGTATTTTTTTGCCCATGCTAAGCGCTTAGCATTATTCTGAGGCGTTAGAAGTGGTTTGGAGACTGCTACCCTCCATGTATCCCCTCAGCCACGAGCCTTCTTTTAACTGTAGATTTGCTTACAGGCTTCACTCGTTGTTTGTTGATTGTTGCCTGAATCTGAGTCGCAGTTGCTGTTCCATCACGCAGAGACGAAAGTTTGATGAAATGATCCTCTGTTGGAGTCGTTGTCTTGGTTCTACCTGACTTTGGTCTTGATGAACGAGTCCCAGTCTCTTTAAAAATCTTCGCAATATTCTTTGAACTTCACCTTTTGAAACTCTTATTTTGGCAGCAATTGGCGCTGAGATACTCCTTCATGGTTGAGAGCAACAATTTGACCCCTTACTGCTTTGCTGAGATCATTTGGCATGTTGAAAAATTATTCAGTGTTTTTCTGGGGCAGAAAAAATTGTATGAACCCGCAAAAGGAATTGGATTATTAATATTGTTATTAATGATAATATAATAATATTATATGATAAAAAAGAAAACCACTTATTAATTTATACAACAAACTATCAGCAGCAACATCCATTCGTGTATTTCGAAAGTTTATACAACATTTTAATAAGTATATTGCTTCCAAGCCAGGCAGTGATGAAATGTGGTCAAAACTGTCAGCTTTGATTTCTTTAATTTTACATGAAAAATATAATTGTAACATGATATTGTGGTAAATTGGAGTTACAAAGGTGTAAGACCAAGTCATACATGTATACTACAGTGACGAATAACATGGTTTAACTACACTGTAACTATGAAAACCAGTAAAAATCAAGTGGATTCATAGTTTTGACCCCTACTGTGTATATATATATATATATATGGTATATATGGGATGAATTTCACAATTAAACATGTGAAATGAATGAATAATACAATGGGTTTGTATCATCTCTCTCTCTCTCTCTCTCTCTCTCTTCTCTCTCTCTCTCTCTATCTTATATATATATATATATATATATATATATATATATATATATATATTTCACAATCTCACACTTTTATGAAAAAAAATTATTTTCCAAATATATCTTTGTCATGCTTATATTTACCTGATATTACTGATAACTGGTATGATTAGTTGGGTAAATATGCTTACACATCAGTCACTTTCCTTTTTATTAAAAAGGAAACTAATTTACTATCTTAGAAGTGTAATATTTTCGTATGACATCAAAGAAATAATTACGCCATAATTTGGTGGCGGATAAGACAACACTTGTATATAAGCAAAGTTTTCTTTTAATTTTTACAGTGTACATCCGAAACAGAGACACCATGGTTGAATCGGCATATCTGATATCACTGAAGAACCAGTTTAATATTATATAATATATATATATATATATATATATATATATGAATTTTAACACTGAGAAATTTCAGCTGTTACGGTACGAAAAAAGAGAGGACCTAAAATCCATGGAATATTATACCTCAAATGGACAGGAAATTCAGAGAAATTCTAAAGCAAAAGACTTACGGGTTGTAATGAGTGATGATGCGAAATTTGAAACACAAAATAAGATAGCAGTAAACAGAGCAAAGAGAGTAAGTGGGCAGATACTGAGAACCTTTAAACGAAGCGATAGGAATATAATGATTCCTCTACTGAAAACACTGATCATACCCAAATTGGAATGCTGCTCGGTCCTAACATACCCATTAAAAAAGAAAACATTAGACAACTAGAAGGGATTCAGAGAGCTTCACAGCCAAGATCAAGGGATGCAAAGAACTAAATGACTGGGAAAGGCTACGCGAATTAAACCTATATTCACTGGAAAGGAAGAGAGATATACACCATTATTTATTTACACTTGGAAAATAATGGAGAAACTAGTCCCTAATCTTACTCTGAACCCTGTAACTCCCCAAACAACAGTGGAAAGTAGAAAAGGAAGACTGTGTTGTGCTCCCAAATTAAAGGCTAGTGAGGGAACATCCTTAACCCTGAAAGAAAATAGTTTTGATGTGAGAGGACCAAAATTGTTTAATCAGTTGCCCAAAGACCTAAGGAACACGAGTGGTATTACAGTGGATATCTTCAAAAGAAGACTAGACGCCTGGCTCAGCACAATCCCCGATGAGCCGGGCGTACCTGGCTATGTGAGGTGGAGAGTACAAGAAACCAACTCACTACTTCACCAGGCCAACTCGAGAGGAGGGGCGGATCATCGCACGGAACAGTTGAAAGCTTATATCTCTGTCCGGAATCGTGCAAAGTACGTTTTTCGACTCGCCAAAAATTCCTTCATCAGACAAAAATGCCAAAACTTATCCAATTGTAATTTTTCTCGATCTTTCTGGCACCTAACAAGAACCTCTCCAACAACTATACTTCTTCTTTCCCTCTTCTCTTCCATTCTGATGGCTCAGTTGCCGTCTCTTCTCCTGATAAAGCTAAACTTTTCGCTCATACTTTTGCCTCCAACTCAACACTGGACGCTTCCGGTGCTGTTCCTCCATCTCCTCCTCCCTCTGACTTAATTATGCCTGAAATTAGTCCAAAGATGTTTTCTCTGTCTATCTGTGCTGAACTCTAGGAAGGCTTACGGTCCTGATGGGGTTCCTCCTGTTGTTCTCAAACACTGTGCTTCTGTGCTGACATCCTACCAAGGCAAACTCTTTCGTCTTTGTCTCTCATCTGGTACTTTTCATTCCTGCTAGAAGTTTGCTTTCATTCAACCCGTTCCAAGAAGGGTGACCGCTCTGAACCCTCCAACTATCGTCCAAGTGCTTTATTTTCTTGCCTTTCTAAAGTTTTTGACTTCATTCTTAATAAAAAGATTCTTAAACACTTCTCTGATGACAATCTTTCAGATCGTCAGTATGGGTTCCACAAGGAACGTTCTTCTGGCGATCTTCTTGCATATCTCTGATTCTTGGCCATCCTCTTTTCGGGATAACGGTGAAAGCTTTGCTATTGCACTAGATATATCAAACGCTTTTCATAGAGTTTGGCACAAATCCTTAATTTCCAAATTGCCCTCCTTCGGTTTCCATCCTTCTAACTGTGCCTTCACCTCTGATTTCTTTTCTGGACGATCTATAGCTGCGGTTGTAGATGACCACTTTTCTTCTCCGAAAGCTATTGATAGTGGTGTTCCTCAGAGCTCTGCTCTGTCACCCACTCTCCTCCTTTTATTTATTAATGATCTTTTAAGCCGCACTTCACCCTTCACTTCTCCACCCTCTTCACAAAGCGTCCCTCTCAACAGTCATTCCATGATACGCGTGAGACGGCTATGATGTATCCGGCCTCTGATCTTTCTACTAGCTCTGATTGGGGCAGAGAAAATCTTGTGGCTTTCAGTGCCTTAAAAAACCAGTTTCTTCATCCATCTATTCGTCATAATCTTCCACACGACTATCCCCTTATCTTCAACAACACACAATTCAATCCTTCCTCTTCTCTTAACATTCTTGGCCTTTCCTTTTCTCGTGATCTTTCTTGGAAAGATAACATGCTGTATAGTCTCTCTCTAAAACAGCTTTTAAGAGGTTAGGTGTGTTGTGCCGGCCTCGGAGTTTCTTCACCCCGCACTCAGTTGCTGTCTCTGTACATTGGTCTTGTCCGCCACTGTATGTATAGAGTACGCTTCTCATGTGTGGGGTGGCTCAACCCACATAGCTCTACTTGACCGGGTGCAGTCAAAAACTTTTCGATGTTAAAGTAGAAGTGTTGCTATTGCGTGATGCATTCACTTCAGCAGCTATTCGAAGCTAGTATTCTCTATGTTGCATTTGCTCAATAAAATCATGTATTTGTCTTCTTTTTCCGAGGTCTTCCTTTTTCGCCGTCGGTCTATTTTGTTCATTACACTCCCATTTTGAGAATGACGGAAGAGGGTTTTGTTTACCGTAGAGAATGAAACTCCCATTTTATTGGCTATTTGTCTCTATTGTTCTTCATCAAAACGGTAATAATCAATCTTGAGCCTATTTTCGTATGATATTTCCTTTGTGGGAGCAAAGATACAGAAATACCTGTAAGAGAAGGGCACAATGTTACCAAACAATGATCATGTGGAAGTTTCACGAGTCAAATTACGTTTTTGAAGGAAAATGGAATAAAATGTATGAATACAATAATATCAATATTTCTGTGAAATAGACAATTATTTTAATAAAAACGTGATGTCACCATTAAATACAATTCCTTTCAATAGTGATTAATTGCTCGTAAGTCTTCATGAAACAAAACACCACATTAGAAAGCGCCTTAATTAGACAGACGTGTAATTTTTATTTCCTGTAACTTTACATTGCATTACGTTACAGTTCATTTGGAAAACATGAAGCCAGTGGAGCTTATCGAGGTTATCCAAGTCATGAGATATATTTTATAATAATAATAAAATCTTGCAAAACATCAATCTCAACTTACAAAAAGAATGAACAGAATTTTATTGTTATTATTACATAATCAGTATTTAAACTTATTTCCATAATTTTTATCGCCAGTATATATATATATATATATATATATATATATGCAAATCAAAATTATTTCCCGATAGTAACACGTGAATAATATTTATGATGAAAATAACCACAAAGGAGAATAAAACACGGAATGGTGCTCAAAGGCTTTCATCTAATGACATCCTCAGGAACACTGAAATTAATCACAAGATTAAGAGTATATGTACACTGGAGGTCACAAAGAAAAAACAAAAACAAAAATAATATGATTGGTGCAGAAAATATTTAGGAGGAGGATACAATTCACGCGGAATAACTATCAGAATTTTAGCGCCTTGCCCTCTGATCTAAATCTGTTCTGAATGAAGTCAAAATAACAGGATCGAGCGAAAAATGGCCCTGGCTAAAGTTGAAATTGTTTGCAAGTTGAATAATGGCAGACTCAAGAATGTTTCTGTTGATAATGTCGCTTGAATGAAACAAAATTGAAGAATTATTTCAATTAATACAGGGTGTTCCAAAAGTCTGGACTCATAGGGAAAAATAGACATTATATTTTTAAAGTGAAACAAACACATTTCTAGTGTCAGTTTTACATATTTCAGGAAAGAAAATATCCTGATGGCTCAGTATACCAATCAAGAGAAGGTGGAACTGGTATTGCTACATGTTTGCAGAAAAAGCCAGAGGGAGGCATGTCAGTTATTTCACGAACATGCCTCCCTCTGGCTTTTTCCGGAAACATGTAACAATACCAGTTCCACCTTCTCTTGATTGGTATACTGAGCCATCAGGGTATTTTCTTTCCTGAAATATGTAAAACTGACATTAGAAATGTGTTTGTTTCACTTTAAAAATATAATGTCTATTTTCCCTATGAGTCCAGACTTCTGAGACACCCTGTACAATGGGACAACTCTGAGAAATTGACAAAACGGGCACTGGACGGCTGTCCCGTTCTAACGGAATATTGATGCTGTTTTACACGCGTGCGCAAATCCTTTCCCGTTTGTCCAATGTAAAAGGAATCACATTGTTTACAACCAATTTTATAGATTGTACTTGAATTATTGGTAGGACTATTCTTTATTATGACATTTTTCACAATATTTTCATATGAAAATACTACATTAATGTTTAAAAGTTTAAGTACATTAGTAATGCCTAAAAAGCCTTGGAAAAATGGAAGTACTAAAATATTCTTCGGCAAAGTGCGAGGGAAATTATTCACACGATAGAAGATTCGTTTTGCCTTGTTTTTTGGGATCTTGTTTTAACAAGGCAAAACAAACCTTTCTATCATGTGAATAATAAATAATCCTCGCACTTTGCAGGAGAATATTTTAGTACTTCCATTTTTCCAAGGCTTTTTAGATATTGCGGTTCTCAACCGGGGCTCCACGGAAAGATTTTCAGGGGGTCCACGGCGGGCCATGAAAAGTTGGAAAATTTTCATGAAAATTTGGGAAATCTGAAATAAAATAAGGTTTTATTATTTATTCCGGCTTGACAGGCTATAGATAATGTCTACATAACCACTACCATCGGATAATTCCCGTGGTAATACAGTGGTTATGCTTATATTATACTTATCGAGTGTTATGCTCTTTGAAGGAAAAAATGAAGGGGTCCACGGGGGTCTACTTTACCACCTTCTTTTCCACCACTTCCACTTGCTGCAGCCATGTTACAAATGTTGTCCTCGTCTAATATGATCAGTAGGCTAAGGCTAATTGCACAGTTAGCGCTGAACTTTACACAACCATATATGACGATGCCTTGGGATAGACTGCCGGCTGCCGCACTGCAGCTGGCAGTCTGTGACAATCGCCATTAGAGCAGGCTGGAAGTTCCATTTTTCAAGGTGCTTCCAGAAAGTTCCAGCCTGCTGAGCCTGGAACTTTCTGGAAGCACAAACATCTTGAAAAATGTTTTACTGTGTTCTGTGGTACCAGTTAAATACTGGGTGATAAGTACTGTACATCCTCGCAAAATTGAACAGTTCACAAAAAAATATTTTAAAAATGTATTTAAAAACAGGTATTTACAAATACTAAATACTTTTCGAAAGTATTTAAATACGTAATTATGATAAATATACTCTCCAAAAAGTATTTATAAATACATGTATTTAAATATGTATTTAAGTATTTTTAAATACATTACTGCCCATGTCTGCCCACACATGAGAAGCATACTCCATACAGGGGCAAACAAGACCCCTGTACAGAGCCAGCAACTGAGTGGGGTTGAAGAAACCGCGGAGGCGGTACAGCACACCTAACCTCTTAGAAGCTGTTTTAGAAAGAGTGTATATGTGATCTTTCCAGGAAAGATCACGAGAAAAGGAAACGCCAAGGATGTTAAGAGAAGGGGGAAGGATTGATTTTTTGTGTTGTTGAAGGTAAGGGGATAGTTGTGTGGAAGATTGTGACGAGTAGACAGATGGAGGAACCGAGTTTTTGAGTCATTGGAAGCCACAAGGTTTTCTCTGCCCCAGTCAGATATAGCAGAGAGATCAGAGGTCAGGTGCCCCATAGCCACCTCACGCGAATCATGAAGCGGCTGCTGTGAGGGACGCTTTGAGAAGCGGGTAGAGAAGTGAAGAGTGGAATCATCGGCATAGGAGTGAATAGGACACGAAGTGCGAATTAAAAGAGCATTAATAAATAAAATGAAAAGAGTGGGTGACAGGACAGAACCCTGAAGAACACCACTGTTAATAGCTTTACGAGAAGAACAGTGGCCATCTACAACTGCAGCTATAGATCCGCCAGAAAGGAAATTAGAGATGAAAGCACAGATAGAAGGATAGAAACCGAAGGAGAGCAGTTTGGAAATTAAAGATTTGCGTCAGACTCTATCAAAAGCTTTCGATATGTCTAGCGCAATGGCAAAAGTTTCACCGAAATCCCGAAAGGAGGATGACCAAGAGTCAGAGAGATATGCAAGAAGATCGCCAGAAGAGCGTCCCTTGCGGAATTCATACTGACGATCTGAAAGAAGATTGTGAGAAGAGAGGTGTTTAAGAATCTTCCTATTAAGGATAGATTCAAAAACTTTGGAAAGGCAAGAAATCAAATCAATTGGACGATAGTTGGAGGGTTGAGACCGGTCACCTTTCTTTGGGACAGGCTGAATGAAAGCGAACTTCCAGCAGGAAGGAAAAGTACCAGATGAAAGACAAAGACGAAAGAGTTTGCCTAGGCAGGGTGTCAGCACAGAAGCACAGTTCTTAGAACAGCAGGAGGAACACCATCAGGACCATACGCCTTCCTAGAGTTGAGCCCAGAGAGGGCAGAAAAAACATCTTAGAAGAGATTCTAATCAGATATAAGAAAGTCAGAGGGGGGAGGAGATGGAGGAACAGCACCGGAATCGTCCAGGGTTGAATTAGAGGCGAAAGTTTGAGCGAAGAGTTCAGCTTTGTCAGGAGAAGAGACGGCAACTGTGCCGTCGGAATGGAAAAGAGGAGGGAAAGAAGAGGAAGTAAAGTTGTTGAATAAGTTCTTAGCTAGATGCCAGAAAGAGCGAGAAGAATTAGAATTGGATAGATTTTCACACTTTTGTCGGATGAAGGAAATTTTGGCGAGTCGAAGAACAGATTTTGCACATTTCCGGGTAGAAATATAAGCGGAGTGAGAGTCAGGAGTTGGATGGTGACGGTACCTTTTGAAAGCCTCCTCTCTGTTCCGGATAGCATTAGAACAAGTAAAGTTAATTCACGGTTTTTTTGCATTAGTAGTAGGAATAGAATATAGAATGTACGCCTCCATGCCCGAATGGAAACAGGAAACAGATATAAGAATGTGATCGGAGGAGCCTAACGGAGAAAAAAGTTTCACAGAGTAAAAAGAAGGATGAGAGGTAAGAAATAAATCCAGAATGTTGGGCCTCTCTCCAAGGCGATCAAGGATACGAGTTGGGTGCTGTACAATCTGCTTTAGGTCATTTAGGATAGAAAGGTTGTAAACTAATTCACCAAGGATGTCAGTGAAGTGGGAGGAAAGCCAAAGGTGGTGGTGAACATTGAAATCTCCCAAAATGGCGATTTCAGCAAAGTGAGAGCGGGAAAGAATGTATTCCACTTTGGAAGTGAGATAGTCAAAGAATTTTGGATAGTCAGTAGAATTAGGAGAAAGATAAATAGCGCAGATGTGTTTAGTTTGAGAATGGCAAGTAAGCCGTAGCCAGAGTATATAGAATTCGGAAGAGTCGAGTTCGGGAATACGAGAACAAGTTAGGTCATTGTGTACATATACGCAACATCCCCCTTTGGAGTGAAATTGAGTAAGAGAAAGTAAGAGAGTACAGAAACGGGGTTGCTGTCACTCGTCCCAGACACCTGAGTTTCAGTGAGGAAAAGAAGATGAGGTTTAGAGGAGGAGAGGTGGTGTTCAACAAATTGAAAATTTGAGAAAAGGTCACGAATGTTGTAGAAGTTTATGACAAATGAATCAGACAGAGGTCCAGAGCATCTCGAATGGGCGGGAGCAGATCCAGCCCCGCTGCCCGAGTCTGCGTTCCCGATATCGGCAGCGGGGGAGCCAGAAGTGGGGACATTTATGGTCCCCTACCCAGGGGACTCCGAGGTTCTTGAAGTTGACGCCTTTTTTTTTTAATTTTGAAAAGATTATGTAGTGTGTAAGATGTAGGTGTATGTAGTGAGGATTAGGGAGAGAAGTATGTGTTTGAAAGCATGCTGGACTGCTCACAGGGTAGATGAGACACGGAAAAAGATCAGCTAAGGAGGACAGTGACAGGAGAAACGGGAGTTCCAGCACTCCCTATCTTCTGTCTAGCGTCCCCCCCCCGAATACTTCCCTGGTCGATTGGTGTCTACACTCTCCTCCTATGATCTGTGTGTAGCATAAAAGTTTCTCAAGGAACCATTCTGATATATATATATATATATATATATAAAATCTGCAAATCATACCGTATACATACGTACATTATTTGTGTTAGTCTGACCAAAGACTGAAGAGGTAGTGTATTTAAGTAATTATGTACAAGCCTACGTCCTACTAGATATTTCAAAAATTATGCGTAAGCAGCTTACATAGTATTTTAATAATTAGGCCTAGTTACAAGCCATTGGGCTATGCATTAGTTTCCAGAGTTTAGCCAGGCCTAGCCCTAACAATATATATATATATATATATATATATATATATATATGTTACTGTTATGTATCAGAGGAGGGGATTGTAGAGACCAATCGACCAGGGAAGTACTCCTGTGATGACGTTAGCTCTCTATTCCCTTCTACACATACATGCATCTTGCGTACTACACAATCTTTTCAAAATAAAAAAAGGTAACCTTATTAAGAACCTCGTAGACCTTTATTTCGGCTGTATGCATTTTTGCGGGCGTTCTCACTTGGCCCCTCCTTCCTACATAGGAGGCCCTCTTCCACAATTAGAGGGCCAGATATTAAAAAAAATATAGAAATATAGAAATTTCTTCAAACAGTACAAGTTTGAAGAAATTTCTACATTGTTACAGAGTACCGCAGCACACTTTAAAGGTATTTTACGTTCATTTACAATAAACGAATTTGATTAACTTTGAATGCTTTGAATACGACTCCATTTGTTTTTAATTTAGAGTTGAGTCATTACGTCATCAACCTCCAGCATCTGTGAGTGGCTGCAAAAATATATCCCGTCTGAGTTGCACGATTATAATATTGCAATTTGAAGAATATCACTTAACTGAGAAATTAGAAATTAAGTACATAATTTTCTAAAAATAAAGGATCAATGAAAGAAAGCCACCCCCAGCCTTCTTTAGTTAGCTTTATAAAGCTAACTAACGAAAATATAACGACCTAACCTAACCAATCGTCAAGGGCGTACAGAATTAAGACCTAACCGACCTAACCTAACACGACCTAACCTAACCAATCTAACGATTGGTTAGGTTATGTCGTGGTATTTTCGTTAGTTAACCTTATAAAGCTAACTAAAGAAGGCTGGGGGTGGCTTTCTTTCATTGATCCAAAATAAATTTTTATACGTTGAAATTACATAATAAAAAAATTGCCTGTTTCACCCTCATTTTAAAAACGTATATACCTATTTGGCTACTCACTGGTGATTAGGAGCGCAGGCATTTTCACAAGAATAATCCGGAGACTATAATTATATATGTGTGCTATGGCAAGTGGAAGTGCTCCAAACTTGGACAGCTTGGAAATGTACATGACCATATAGCCTACATTGTGTATCTATTGATTAATAAAAATTATGACAAATTATATATTTTTACCTCATTATTTCTCGGACACCTGTACACATTTGTCTCATTATTATAGCACAAATTGATATCTACTGAACGATATTTGCATAGCATAGATAGCATCTAGGACTTAATCTGTCCACGTTTGTGTCAAAAACATTGATATATATATATTATATATATATATATATAACGTAAAGAACGACGCTTGTATAGGAGAATATTCCGCGCAAGATGAGGAGAGAGAACGAAACAAATGAAAAAATGAGGTAACCACCCGGGAATCGAACCCGGGATCTTCCGATTGCCGGTCAGATATGATAACCATTACACCACGGACCTCATTTTTTCATTTGTTTCGTTCTCTCTCCTCATCTTGCGCGGAATATTCTCCTATACAAGCGTCGTTCTTTACGTTAATTATACTGCGTGTTTGCAGTTAAAATGTATATAATGTTACGGCATGCGGGAGGTGCACCCTTGGGGCATTGGTTTCTGCGCGTATGTAGGAGAATTACGGCATTTGTTCGAGTGAGGCCCGTGGTGTAATGGTTATCATATCTGACCGGCAATCGGAAGATCCCGGGTTCGATTCCCGGGTGGTTACCTCATTTTTTCATTTGTTTCGTTCTCTCTCCTCATCTTGCGCGGAATATTCTCCAATACAAGCGTCGTTCTTTACGTTAATTATACTGCGTGTTTGCAGTTAATATATATATATATATATATATATATATATATATATTACAGTCATTGTCTAAAATCAGGCAATTTGTAAAGTGACTGAAATTTTAGGCAATGTGACAAATTGTGATACACACAAAACCTAACCTAATCTAATTTAACCTTTCTGGTAATGCTGCATATGCATGCCCACTGGTATTTCCCAATATGTTGCCTAAAAATTCATTAGGTTAGGTTAGGTTAGGTTAGGTTTTGTGTGTATCACAATTTGACACATTGCCTAGAATTTCAGTAAATTTACAAATTGCCTGATTTTAGACAATGACTGTAATATATATATATATATATATATATATATATATATAGAGAGAGAGAGAGAGAGAGAGAGAGAGAGAGTATAATATATATATATATATATATATATATATATATATATTCCTGGGCAGACCGGTGGTTAAGGCACCGGGATGCAAATCTGAAAGTCGATAAAGTGTTTCCTTTGAGTTTTCCTTGGCGGGGTCGTGGTTCGGATTCCACGTCAATTCCTAGGTTTTCCTCCCTCTCTACTAAGGTGGGACAACAAACCTGAACTTCTTTCCGAAAGAACGATTCTGGCGGAACTGTTAACAAGAAGGATTTATGCTCCTCTACTAAAATAATGTGTCCATTGAAGTAAAGGAAAACACGCGAGAAAAGAAAACCTTTATTTCAGTACCCGATGGCATCACCATTTACGATGTCAAATGTCTTAATCTTTTCGAGTTCAGGATGCAAAATGTCTGTTTAAGATCCTTCATTTTACATACGTGCGTAGAATGTTCTCTTTCAACTTTTGATTTATCTAAGTGGTCCTACAATTGACCAACAAGATTCATGTCAGGGAAGAAGCGTAATACTTTGTTTTCTTTTCTATAATCAAAACAAAGGTGCGACGCGGATCTCTTATTTGGAAAATATGCTGATCAAAGTTAGAAATGTCTTCCCAGTGAGCGTAGTAGCTCGTTCAAGATTTTCACGTAGCTAGTGGAATTTAAACGCCCCTCTACGAACACCAAATCTGCTTCACCGTACTACCAAATTACCGCTTAAACCATGACACTCATTCCGCCATATTTCGTAGTGGAATGAAAGGCTTCAAACGAACTTCTCCCACTCATATTGGACTGCCAGATGTGAAATGCTAAAATGTGATTGATTGGAGGAAACCACACGTTTGCAAAATGCAAAGTTCTTCTTACTCACCATTACCGTGGCTCATTCTTTTTTACTGTGTTTATGCCTCTCAGAAAGAAGATTTCCTACGTGCTACATCTCTTCTATAACGAAGGCGGTGCAAATGTTGGTGAACTGCGCTTCGACTCATTTCAGTCACGTAGAGAGTGTCAGCAACAGAATTCTAACGGTTAGTTTGGGCACGACGAGTGAGGACGCGTTCCTTCCACGGTATCACTCGAAAGTCTTCCTGGTCGCTCTCTCTGTATTGAACTTTGAAAGTTTATTGGTCATGTCTTTGACAAATTTCTCTTACTTGGGACACATTCTGAGTAACCTACACCCTAAAAACATGCCCCCGGTAAAAGGACAAATATCACAAGAACAGATTCTCTAGAAATGTTGGCGATGCGAACGCACCTTCAAGAAAGACGTCGTTCGTAAACACATAAACTTTGGATCTGAAATATACTACCATACCAAACTGTCCAGGAGACAAGATGCCCAAGGCAGTATATATATATATATATATATGCGCCTCGGTGGTGTAGTGGTTAGCGTCGCTGACTACGAATCCATCGGCCCCGGGTTCGAGACCCGACGGCAGCCGGCGCACAGCAAAACCCAACTGTTCATCCTTCCACACAATAAAGAAAGTGGTTGGTAGATAAATGGGTACCCTAGGTGGCCTAGTGGTTAAGACGCTGGGCTGCTGATGGGGCGTGGTTCGGATTCCACGTTAAACTGTAGGTCTAAGGTGGAGTGAAAAGCTTGACCTTCGTCAGAATGAACAATTCGGGCGGAAGCTAACCAAAGGTGTGTATATATATATATATATATATGCTTTGAAGCTACAAGTAACTACAATTCAACTTGTAATTTCAAAGCATTGTCTGAGTGAACGATGCTCTGCCTTTTCATCGCCACCTGTGGTTGCAACCAGTAAAATTTGTATTAGAATAAGTTACAGAAAGCACTTTACAAAGTAATTTAATATATATATATATATATATATATACACACACACCACACCTTTGGTTAGCTTCCGCCCGAATTGTTCATTCTGACGAAGGTCAAGCTTTTCACTCCACCTTAGACCTACAGTTTAACGTGGAATCCGAACCACGCCCCATCAGCAACCCAGCGTCTTAACCACTAGGCCACCTAGGGTACCCATTTATCTACCAACCACTTTCTTTATTGTGTGGAAGGATGAACAGCTGGGTTTTGCTGCGCGCCGGCTGCCGTCGGGTCTCGAACCCGGGGCCGATGGATTCGTAGTCAGCGACGCTAACCACTACACCACCGAGGCGCATATATATATATATAATTACTTTATAAAGTGTTTTCTGTACCTTATTCTAAATCAGATTTTGAAACACAACATAAGAGAACAGTAAACAGAGCAAAGAGAATAACTGGGCAGATACTGAGAACCTTTAAACGAAGGGATATAATGATTCCTCTACTGAAAACACTGATCATACTCAAACTGGAATATTGCTCGGTCCTAACATACCCATATAAAAAAGAAGACATTGAGACAACTAGAAGTGATTCAGAGAAGCTTCACAACCAAGATCAATGGATGGAAAGAACTAAATTACTGGGAAAGGTTACGCGAATTAAATCTGTATTCACTGGAAAGAAGAGAGAGATACACCATTATTTACACTTGGAAAATAATGGAGGAACTAGTCCCTAATCTTACTTTGAACCCTGTAACTCCCAAAACAACAGTGGAAAGTAGAAAAGGAAGACTGTGTCGTGTTCCCAAATTAAAGGCTAGACAGGGAACATCCTTAACCCTGAAAGAAAATAGTTTTGTTGTGAGAGGACCAAAACTGTTTAATCAGCTGCCCAAAGATCTAAGGAACACGAGTGGCGTTGCGGTGGACATCTTCAAAAAATGATTAGACGCCTGGCTCAAAACAATCCCCGATGAGCCGGGCGTACCTGGCTATGTGAGGAGGAGAGTACAAGAAACCAACTCACTACTTCACCGGGCCAACTCGAGAGGAGGGGCGACAAGCTTGACCTTCGTGAAATGAGGAATCATCGCACGGAACATTTGAAAGGTTGAAAGGTATATGAAAAATGGAAAAGGTAAAATGTAAAAAACTAAAACTTAAATTTTTTTAATTCAGTCAAAATATATTTAGTTTAAAGGAAATAAATTTTCTAAATTGAATTTGGAATGGGTTTTAGCCCCTGAATATCGCAGTCGATTCTACGTGTCAGAGTGAATGTCTAAAAAGTTTAAATTGTGTTTTAAGGTTTTCTTCAGTAAAACGAACGTCAATTTCAACTTTTTGCTCGCTGATGACGTAAAGGAAACTGATAGCTTAAATTTGAGTGTTTGATTCGTGGAGAAATCTCGTCAATAATTCACGAAGGTTAAATTAATTATTTCGTAAAGTACTTTCTGTCGCTTACTTTAATACAAATTTTTCTGGTGGCGACCCAAGGGCGGAGCATCGTCCACCATTTTAGATGAAACCAATCTTCGCGAGGATTAAGGACGGGACGTAATTAATCCTTTCGCTCAGTGAGACCATGTCAAAAACTTTTCACGCATTAAATAATAAATGATAAATGAATCTACTATCAGTGCTTACCCGTAAACTATTCGCATTTTTTTTTTTGGAGTTATTGGCAACGAGCCTCTTCAGCCAATCATTTATTTCTAAACGAAAAGCTGGACTCCCTATTTCCATACGAGTACTGAATCCACTGACTCGACCACGTACCCTGTATGGGCTGCTGGGTCGATTTGATTTGATTCAATAATTTTGTGCAGAAATTCCCACCGAGACCAGAATTCCATCCTCGAACCTTTTGATTGCGATCTCATCTTTTAATATGAATTCGTAATATTTTTTTTTGTTTTTTAAGTCGGTTTCAAATGGGAATTTGATTTTAACTCGTCATAACACTAATTAATAAAAATGTTTCCAAACTTAGCGAGGGAAGGCGCTTCAAAATGGCCGCCATTCCGGACAACGTTTGCAGATTCATCAACACTGGAGTAATGGACTCCCTTTTATGATGCATTTATTGAAAAGGAAAATCTGTTTGTTTGTTTTTTTTTACTTTCTTTTTTTCATTTATTATTTTAAACTTTAATTGTTTATTTATTACTTATTAATATTTTACAAATAATCTTTCGTCTTTTTAGATTTCCTTTTCGAATTGTTGACATCTCAGATACAAACACACACACACACACACACCACATATATATATATATATATATGTGTGTGTGTGTGTGTGTGTGTACACACACACACATATATATATATATATATATATATACATATACAGAGAGAGAGAGAGAGAGAGAGAGAGATGTCATAATAAGATTATCGCTTTCCAAACAATTCTTATAAAGTTATAATAGCACGTGAGAGTCAAATTGTTTTTGAGAATTCGAGTCACGTATCCGATTGTGTGAGGTTAAATTGAATTCGATTTGTTTGGCCATTTTGTAAACCTGTTACTTCTTCGAATACATTAAAAGAAAACGCGAAATAAACAGGAAATTTTGCACATACGTTAATCGTTCACGCTGAATTAAATTTCCATTTTTCGATATAGGTTTCCATTTTAATCCTTATTTTTCGAAATAAAATTAATTTCTGAAGTCAAACGACCGTTTTCGGAGCAAGAAATTTTTTTTTTTTTTTTTCTTTTTATATGAAAGGAAATTTGCCTCTAAATTTTACTCCTTCGCTCGCCTTTCCAGGACCGAAGAACGCTACAATTTTAGTCTCGGATCGCCTAATGTATACAGTATTTATGTACGAGCAAAATAAATACGAGCGAGTACGCATGAAGGAAGGCGGACATGAACGAAAACAACTATTTTTATGAGTAACTTTAATAATAATAATTTTTGCTTCTTATTTATATTTTTTTTATTAAGTCATGCGCAAAATTAAATAACAAACTAATAAACATTTCGAATTGCTATTTCTTAAAACCCGAAAGTAAATTTCCATTAAAAATTGCTTCTAATAAAGAAATAACATGAAATGTTAAAGCAAAATATTATGTGGAGCTCTGACCGGTGTAGATAACAAAAAGAGAGAGAGAGAGAGGAGAGAGAGAGAGAGAGAGAGAGAGAGAGAGAGAGAGAGAGAGAGCAACTCCTCTTCCAGTGTTCGTTATAAAGAGGTTGCGAGGTCGATGTAACGAGTTTTTTTTTTTTTATTATTTTTTTTTTTCTA
>JAJOZX010000079.1:0-160000 GCA_023014485.1 Bathynomus jamesi | reverse complement strand
ATTTCCAAAATATCATAAATTAAATCATTAATTTTGGTGACTTCATTGAATAAATGTGTCTCTGTAACATTTCTGTCCTACGTTTCGATCATTTCTGAGAAAGGAATTCGTGCAAGTACTGAAACGTCTTTAATAATTTATGTATCACGCCACACATCCGATCATTTACGATTTATGAATTCGAATTTATTGTACGTTTGAACCTCCACTTTCATCCATCATGCGAAAACCCAATCATTGTAATTTTTACATATATACGCGCGCGCGCACAAACACCCGCACGCACAACACATTTATATATATATATATATATTATATATATAATATATATATATATATATATATATATATTATATATATTGTTTGCGATGCTTAGCGGTGCCCCTCTTAATGGTTAGAAACATCTCTGTATGGAGGATAAAGTGAATCCAATCGTCGTGGTTCTTTCACATCTTTTAAAGACGGAAATAAAATCGCCTAAAATAGTTGAGAGCAATTTTCATTTTTGATCAGAATAAATAAACAATTAATCGCGTCTTCGCATCCCAAATAATCGCCATTCGGTTAAATAATCGCGCATCAAAACGATCACTATAAATAAATAGATAAATAAAAGCGAGAAAATTACAAGTTCAAATTAGTTACCGGTCAAAGCGTGCAAATTAAGGTAACAGTAATAGAAAATGAAATAGCTCAGTCATTTTTCTTCCTCAGCTTTCCAGACATAGTTTCCAAAATGTTATGTCTTCATATCAACTCCAACTGTTTATTGATTGCTTGAGTCTCTCATTCACCTTCATTAACAAAAATCTTTACGATCCCATAAATAAAACCCATACTGTAACTCTTTCTTACTTACTTACTTACTTATTACTTGCTTATATATATATATATATATATATATATATATATATATATATATATATATATATATATATACAGGGTGGGCCGTAAGTTTCCATACATAGGAAAAATAAACATTTTTTTATGGACAACCATTTTATTTATATAATATGCTCTACATGGTTGCCATTGTTTGAAAACACATTTCAATACGTGTTCCCCACTGTTGATGAACACGCATTAGCACAGTTGACGTTATGCTTGTAATGGCGTTGGTGATACGTTCCTTTAGATGATTTATGTCTCGTATCTTTTCCTGATACACCATGGCCTTCAAGTGCCCCCAAAGATAGAAATCAAGGGGGGTGAGATCTGGGGATCTGGGAGGCCACTCCACAGGACCACGCCGACCAATCCAAGCATCCGGAAACTGCTGATCCAAATACCGACGCACGTGAAGACCATAATTTAAATTTTCCTATGTATGGAAACTTACGGCCCACCCTGTATTATATATATATATATATATATATATATATATATATATATATATATATATATATATATATATATATATATATATATATATATATTATATATATATACACTAACATCTTTATATATTTCCTGTAAGAGATAGTCTGTCTGTCCAGTATGTGTATTATTCCTTTCTCTCTTATGGAGTGCATTTATTGTGTTGTATTATTATTAGTAACTTGATGGAGGACTTATGTACACGGCTTACGAGAGTACCCCTTTTTAACCATCTAATTTAGAAGCGAAAATATCCGTGCGTAATGGAATTTTTACTAACCAAAACCAAACTGAAACTTAAATTCTGTTGCCATTGTTGACCGTTGATGATCCAAGTGAATATTTTTCCTTATAATATTCTTCTTTCTGTCTCTTATTGTTATTATCTTGAAATAATATTAATAATATTTGCATGTTAACTGATTCTAACCGTGGGAAGGTTCTGCCGCCTTTGGTGCTTCCGTAATTAACTTCATCAGACACTGTCGCAGAAGGAGCTCTTGAAAAGGAATGCCTTCGGAAATCCGTTTCGGATTGGAGGTACTTTTTCCCGCAGTCTGTTTGCTTTTTTTTTTTTTTTCTTCTTCTCCTGCGTTCTTCCGGTCCTTCCGCGACTCGGGGTATCTTTTGGCACCTCTATCTTCCTCTCCGGAGCCATTTAGACTTACTCTGAAAAGTTTACAACATTGACATTAAGATCTTTCGGTGAGGGACTACTACCGCGTCAGACGAGTATTGTACGCGGAAGAAAACCTTAACCTTCGCAGGATTTATGACTAACTTTCCCCGCGGGGAACCAAACTCTTCAGTAGAACGTTCGTCTTCCAAAATCTAATCCAGTGATTGGGCAGTAATTAAATCAAAAACGTATATTAATGGCCTTTAATTGGTCATTTCATAACATTAAGCTTTAGTGATTAATCTTTTTTGTGTTAAATCTTTTATACCTTTATAGAACTGAATGTAAATATTTATATATTCAGATAAGATAAGGTCAGATGCTGATAGATAAAAATGAATTATTTATTCATGCCTTCGCGTCAACCTTGAATAAAATTTTGTTACCAACATTTATTGTCAAATAAATTCTTTATTATTTTAGACTTTTTCTTTATCCTTCCTAGAGGAAAATCACAGAATGAGACATCTGAATAACCTCACTCGAGAACTTCTTTCGCGAGTTACGACTGTTTTCTTCCGTGAGTTCTTTTCCTCTTCAGTTTTATACCTTCTAAACCTTCTTCGTAAGAGTATTAATCACTTGAATCATCAAAGGAGGCAAGCGGCGCTCTCTTCCTCTCTCCACCCCGGCAGTCTCGCTCGCAGTGGTACCAGAGACAGCCATCCGCGCGACCCTCAAAACATTATATTAATCATTCTTCTTCGCGAATTAATATTATTTCTTAAATTCACCCATTTTTTGTCAACGAAATTTGTAGTTCCTCTTTTCAGACGCCGCCTCCAAAATGACGCCTAAATTCAAGCCAATAAAAGAAACAATATCCGGCGAAGGAAGGGAGGGGGGAAAAGTCTTTGGGGGGGGGGGGGGGGCGTTCACTCTGTTCTGAAATACTGTACTCTCGCAACTCGACGAATTATTTTACGAGTCATCCACACGATCAAAAATGGAGAATATTTTAAAACTTTCCTTTATGTACCATAATCGAAACATTTCATACAGTCATATCGGGGTTGTCCACCTTCGAGCCATTCGGGGGCGGGGTGGTTCCGGGTAGTGTAGGACTTATAATTATTATTTTCGAACTACGAAACCCGCAAAGAATAAAGCCTTTAAAAAAGGTTCAAGGTTTAACTATAATTTGAAACGGAAAAAGAGGTTTATTATTAAACATAATATATAGATACGGAAACCGCATTATTTTTTAATTCATAAAAAATGGAGCGGGAATTACTTTAAAATGCCAAACAAAACATACCTCAACCAGTTTTTAGTGGAAACGCTTTGTCGCCGCTGCTTCCTTTTGCAGAAGCACACCCACCATTTCCACAGTAATATATATATATATTACACAGTATATTTTCCGGCGCTCATAGCTCAGTGGATAACACTGTTCATCTATAAATGAAGTGAAGACTCTGAGATTGGGGTTCGATTCGCGATGGTACCGGCGAAAATAATTATCGAAGAGTTAACGCAATGAGTCGCATTCGTCTGGCCTGAGCGTTGTACCGGTTTCTGACCCTTTCGAATAATTTCATAGTTCATTTTTGTCCCTTTTAAGCGCTTTATATGTCATTTTTGTTATTTTCTTGTCTTAGTCTTTCGCTGAAGATGATCCCTGCAACGGGTCGAAACGTCTGTAATACTGTAAAGGTTCTGAACTTTTGCTCCAGTCTCCATGTTCCGTGTGTATATATATATATTCAGGAATGGTATAACGGGTTTGGTATACAGGGTGTTCCATTTAAATGAAATCCTAGAGAGTAATTAATAATGTCTTTTTTTTCCAGATCTGTCAAGGTAAAGGTAATAAAGGTAAAGGTAATAAAGGTAAGGTAAGGTAATAAAGGTTACCAATATCCTTTCCAATCTTTATTACTCCTTATGGTTCCCTTTAAATGGGAGTAATAAAGAGTGGAAAGGAAAGGAGGGGTAAGGTAATAAAGGTAAATAAAAGTGGTACTACCTTTTTACTACCTTTATTTACCTTCATTACCTTATTATTATCTTTATTACGTTTACCCTCACACATCTTGAAAAAAAAGACATCATTAATTACTCCCTATAGTTTCATTTAAATGGAACACCCTGTAGAAATAAATCAAGGTATATGTATAAGTATAGAAATTTATTTTCATGCCTAGTTCTACTTGCAGACACCTCTCGTACATTCCCCAGATCGAGTCCATGCTTACTCACGCGGTCATTCATCGTGTCTATCCATCTTCTTTATGACCTTCCTCTCCTTCTTCCACCTTTGTCGACACTCTTTTTATAGCAACTCTGTCATCTTCCATTTTGCCCACATGTCCAAACCTCAATTTTCATTTCCACTGACTTCTGAACCACGCGTCTTTCCAGAACCACATCACTTCTCGCTCTGGCAGATTATCCATCTCAACTGTTTTTACCTTCGTCTTCTCCATTTCATGTCACGCCAACGTTTCACATTCATACACAAGTGTCGGTACAAACACACCTTCACGTAAGCATCTCCATCCACTCTCCTCTTTCTCACAACCACTTTCAACCCATTTTGTAGACGTTTTCACCTACCACTATACTTTTATTGTATTAATACTACCCGTAAGCATTAAAGGTGCAGCCTTTAATGCATTGTCACTTCCTGTTACTCAGGTTTGTGTGGAGAGACTCTTTTCGGGACCTTTCTTTCCTAAATCGCTTAAAAAACAGAATGGACAACCAGAGGATTAATTAAACTCTTACAAAAATTATTCAGTGAAAGTTGATTTTTTTTCTTTTTACAAAAAGTGAATACAATACTCCTGTATACTTCTACGAACGTATTTCAAGTTATTTCTAATAAAATATGAAATAAATGCATCAGTTCTATCTTACGTCACACATGTTTCAAAATCTTCAGTAAATGTAGGATTTTGTTTTATACTACGAAAATTAATCGAGTTTAAATGAATATAAAATTGACCATTGTTTACTTATAGTGAAAGATAAAGTATTTAAGATACAAAAATTGCGTATGTAATTTAATATCAAATTGAAATATGATCTTTGATGTTGCGGGTGGTTAAACCCTTCAACAAACTGCCTACGGGTCTGATTCATATCATACCACGTATAAATTAAGGTACGGTATAGGTACAGAAAGGTACAGAAATAAAATATTTGCGAGGTATAGGTATTTAAATAAATTTTGAATGAGGTAAAGAAATAAAAATTTCAAGTGGTATAGGTTAGGTATCAAAATTCTTTCCGGTAGCTATTCCTGATACCTCGTAACCTCGTAGCAGTTCCGCGCGTTGGTCTTTATTCACACGAAGGTAAAGCTGGTGGCCCTATTTCTTAATATATATATATATAATTTAGGCATTTCATTTTAGGAAGAAGTTGAAAATTTGTTCGATAATAACAAAACGACAACGATGATAATGTTTTTGCCTCACAAAAAAAGGCTCTTTTTACAAAATATTGCGCAAACGAATGGTGCGTCAAAGTGACAATGAACTCATCGCAAATCATTTCTAGAATGCAGATGTTCCTTTACTATTTGTGAGATGCAAAAACGCTTAATAATATTATTCCCAAAAAGTGTCTTTACTACATGCCTATATATCAAATGACAGCTATAAACTGTAGGAATAATAGTAATAATAATAATAATAATAATAATAATAACAGCTCAAAGTTTTTCAAGGTTGATTTGTGGCGTTAAACTACAACGGCATTCCATGCCGTTCATAAAGCAACGGTAAAGAAGTTGCGCTTTTATGAACTTGAAAAGGGTGTATCCATTTTGTTTTCACGCGATTCTATTTGGTTTGATTTTACGTTTAATTCTTTTCATTAATTCTGTTTATAATTTATAATTTCACATTTTGTTTAAAAGACGAATACAGAATTTATAATAACTCGTAACCAGCCACCAACCACTTTCGGCGTTGATTCTTCATCGCATCAAGGTTAGGCTCGCGACCCTGCCTCTAAAATATATATATATATATATATATATATATATATATATATACTACCGCTCAAAAGTTTGGAAGTGTCTGCGGGTTTCTTGTAATTTTGTTCATGTTTCCCATTTGATGATTAGGAGTTATATCCTGTATGAAATCGGTGCATGGATCCGTGTTACGCGTACAACGGTTAATATTTAAATATATCGAAGTTGATTCCTTCCTGCTTTTCATACATAATAAATATAAGTATATCTCTAAGATGAGGTTTAAATTACCTTAAAATGGGCATGATATAGAACGGTCCGTTTCGATAGTGCCTTAGTGACCAAAGTCGTCGAGAATGTTCGTGTTTCAAGAGGATTATATAACCTCAAAGGTCATCATATCATGGACGGCAATAAAAAATATAAGAGCAAATATAATAGTGAACGCAAAAATACATCGACGAAATGAATTGTAAATCTCGAATGGAAGACAACTCACTGCGTCAAAATATGTCCACAGCTTAAATGACAGTAGACTGCAACTGCGACCATTCGCTATCGCGGTCAAAATAACCAGAAGATAACTAACTTGATAAGATTTGGTGCTCTTGGCTTCCGGGCACGATACGCAATTCGTGACAATGCCGTTTTGTTACGTTGTTTCAGTGTTACTTGCCGGTCACTGTTGTTCTTATTTGATGCATTTTTTTTTTTTTGGCCATTGCCCTCCTTGGTGCATACTGTACCCCTGCATACTGTACCCCTGCATACTGTACCCCTGCCCCTTCGTGAAACATGGACAGTTTAATATCATGTCCACTTTAGCGTTATTTAAATCTTTTTTGAAGGACACTTTTATATTTACTCTGAAAGAAAAGCAAAAATCAACCTTACCATATTCAAATATTAACTGTTCTACATACAGTACGGATCCATACATCGATTTGACGTATGAAATGTGAAACTTGCACAAGAAATCTGCAAACGCTTCCAAACTTTAGAGCAGTAGTGTGTATATATATATATATATATATATATATATATACGAGTTCAAGTAATGGTGTGTAATAATGATTACGTTGTTTCAGTGTTACTTGCCGGTCACTGTTGTTCTTATTTGATGCATTTTTTTTTTTTTTGGCCATTGCCCTCCTTGGTGCATACTGTACCCCTGCATACTGTACCCCTGCATACTGTACCCCTGCCCCTTCGTGAAACATGGACAGTTTAATATCATGTCCACTTTAGCGTTATTTAAATCTTTTTTGAAGGACACTTTTATATTTACTCTGAAAGAAAAGCAAAAATCAACCTTACCATATTCAAATATTAACTGTTCTACATACAGTACGGATCCATACATCGATTTGACGTATGAAATGTGAAACTTGCACAAGAAATCTGCAAACGCTTCCAAACTTTAGAGCAGTAGTGTGTATATATATATATATATATATATATATATATACGAGTTCAAGTAATGGTGTGTAATAATGATTACGTTGTTTCAGTGTTACTTGCCGGTCACTGTTGTTCTTATTTGATGCATTTTTTTTTTTTTTGGCCATTGCCCTCCTTGGTGCATACTGTACCCCTGCATACTGTACCCCTGCATACTGTACCCCTGCCCCTTCGTGAAACATGGACAGTTTAATATCATGTCCACTTTAGCGTTATTTAAATCTTTTTGAAGGACACTTTTATATTTACTCTGAAAGAAAAGCAAAAATCAACCTTACCATATTCAAATATTAACTGTTCTACATACAGTACGGATCCATACATCGATTTGACGTATGAAATGTGAAACTTGCACAAGAAATCTGCAAACGCTTCCAAACTTTAGAGCAGTAGTGTGTATATATATATATATATATATATATATATATATACGAGTTCAAGTAATGGTGTGTAATAATGATTTTGTGAACGTGATTTGATAATTGAAGAAATAATGACACTGTTCAGGAAAAAAAAAGACTAAGGTATTTCTAGAATTAGTTTTGTGAAAATTTGGTTTTGTATACAGCAATGCGTAAACTTGGAGGGAATGAGGTAAACAGCGAATGTGAATTCTGTTTGATGTTTCATTGAGAAATCGTGATGATTTTGAAGGTTTTGAGGTGCGGATGTTAAAAAAAAAAAAAAGCATTCGTCTATAGAGAATGATCACACACACACACACACACACACACACACACACACACACAGAGTATCAAGTGAATCCCATTTGTGTACAATTATAAAAAAACTATATAAGCCTATGGTTGATTGCCTTCAACCTGGCGATCCGATGGAAATTTCGGATCACCTGAAGATCAGGGTTCCCAGCCTTCTCTAGTTAGCCTTATAAGGCTAACTAATGAAAATATGACCTAACGTAACCAATCGTTAGGTCAACTGTACGCCCTTGACGATTGGTTACGTTAGGTCGTGATATTTTCGTTAGTTAGCCTTATAAAGCTAACTAAAGAAGACTGGTGGCCCTGATCTTCAGGTGATCCGAAATTTCCACCAGATTTGACGCCTACAGTCGACGGCAAAAAGCCTATTTTTCCATTAAAAGTTGTGTGTATGTGGCGGTCTTCAAAATACCTTGTTAAGTAGTTTTTTAGTTAAATTATTAAATTAGTTGCCTTCGGTATTTAACGCAACCCACTGGTAAAAAGGAAACCACTATACCTTTTTTTTTTTGGAGTCCATGTCTGGTTGTTGGTTGCGCGATTGCCTACCGCACTCCTCTCTCGATGTAGGCAACTAGGTTACGCAAGGCGTTTGTTAAGTTCAGTT
The DNA here is from genome assembly GCA_023014485.1 of Bathynomus jamesi. Lineage (NCBI taxonomy): Eukaryota > Metazoa > Arthropoda > Malacostraca > Isopoda > Cirolanidae > Bathynomus > Bathynomus jamesi. The sequence continues at coordinate 151,226 of JAJOZX010000079.1, read as the reverse complement.
AACACAGGCAACTTACTGAGATAGACCTATCCTATGATTTTATTAGTGTTTTTCACTCAGAACTTGTAGGAAGACTAAACACAACTTCCTTGCTTACAACTAGGCAGCTCAGAATTAAATCTTTGGTTGCTTAAATTTTGCTTGCGTCCGCTAACGGAAAAACACCAGACGTATAATTTTCATATTTTCATTATTTCTTTTCTCTCAAAATTTTCATGAGTCAATGTGATGGAAAATTTTGGCAAGACAAAATACGTTCTTGTTTGTTGTTAATGTAGGCTCAATGCCTACATTTTTTGTTCTACTTATGGCAATTTTTTCCATTCCGAATAGGCTTTATCGCAAATCCCGAGGCAATTTGGTAAATATTTACTATTACACCGGTCTCCGGTAGAAAGTTTTTAAAAGCTGGTTTTCAATGTTTTTCAATGTGCTGAATTAAAAAATGATACTCATTTCCGTCGCAAATGATTTGTTAAAGAGTTATTGAAGCTTAAAGCTTTTAAAACTTTCTACCCTTTTTTACCTGGGGGACCCCCAGTGGGAACCGGGAGTTTTTGGGTGGGGAGAATCACAAAAACGAGTGGTTTCCGAAGATTTTGAAAGTCAGATTAATACAAAACACATCAAAAACCATAGGAAAAACATAAATTTCATCTTCAAAATTGGCCGAACCTAAAACAACCTAACCTAACCTAACCCCTAACGTTATCCAAAATAAAAAAAAAAATAAAAAAAAATAAAAAAAAGAGTATAATTTTTTAATTCAGCACATTGAAAAACATTGAAAACCAGCTTTTAACACTTTCTACCGGAGACCTGTGTAATAGTAAAGAAATACCGGCAATTTGTAGTTATTCAGTATAATAAATTAATATTTTATATTAACTTATGAAATAAAGGTACCGTATACGATACCATATTGTAGGCATTTAAGCCTGGGTTTAAATTAGGCCTTGCTGTGGACTGTATTGTAAACTATATGACAGACGTGCATATTTTTTCCATATACTCGGGTGCCCGAAGAAAAAATTTGTGTTATACATTAAATTTTTTATAAAATGCTTCTCAAAATCATTTGAAAGGAGTTTAAAAACATGGCGTAGGATAGTAGAAAGAGATGGTTAGTCAAGACCAGGGGTGTAAAGGTAACGAAGTAATTTTACAAGTACTTTATAAGTACCATAGTTAAGTAACTTTTTGTAGTATCTACTTTTTAAAAAGTATTTATATTTTCAAGTACTTTTACTCTAACTTAAGTAATTTTTGGGAGAATTACTTGTACTTTTACTCAAGTACAATTCATTTTATCCATTTCGTTACTATATTCTCAAAACTCAAATTTGTGGCAGCCGCCAGCCAGTCGAAACGCAAGTTGTGCTCGGTATTTCAATCAGCCAATCACGTGCATCAGCAGGCTGGCGCTTCTAAAATTGAATGAGAAATTTTGTGCATAATATAGTTGGTTTTAATGGTTGTATACATATTGTTTTTTAATTCCTTATATAATTTATTCTGAAACAATAAGATTTGCGCAATATTCATTACTGGCATGACATTTGTAACAAGTCATGCGTAGTTGCCTGCATGAGTTGGCTTAAACTCGAAGTGTAGTTCTGGATACCACAGTAATCAATTATTATATACAACAAATGTGTTGTAGATACCTGAAAGAAAGACAACTCTTACATCACCGGTAATTTACGTAATTTGGCAAATCTTTTACATACAGCGTTTTGTTTAAAGACCTCATGGCCCACAACATAAATGTATTGGTAGGGTTTGCGAGAACTGTAGGTGAGTACTTTTTACTTTCGTTACTCGAGTATTTTATTCAGTAGATACTTTTTTACTCTAACTTAAGTAAATTTCAGGATGGATACCTTTACTCGTACTTGAGTAATTTTTTTATAAAGTACTTGTACTTGAACTTGAGTAACATATTTTAGTACTTTTTACACCCCTGCTGAAGACCTATTTAAATATAAAAATTCAACGGGTTAACGTCTCAAATTTAGGGATCACCCGAAGATCACGGCCCCCAGCCTTCTTTAGTTAGCTTTATAAGGCTAACTAACGAAAATATCACGACCTAACCTAACCAATCGTCAAGGGGGTACAGTTAACCTAACGATTGGTTAGGTTAGGTCGTGATATTTTCGTTAGTTAGCCTTATAAGGCTAACTAAAGAAGGCTGGGGGCCCTGATCTTCAGGTGATCCAAATTTAAAGTTATATGAATCAGTTTGATTCCCGTAGTAATGGAATTAAAGTAAAATTATTAAACATTTTAACTTTGCTACCTATCTATAAGTCTTATAAGTCAACAGTCTTAACTTTTTCTCGTAAAAGTTTTCTGGGTTTTAAAGCAGTCTTTCTTTGAGGCCTGTCTGGTTTAGTCTGAGTTACATCAGGTACATTGAGAGATTCCTCATCAATAGTATCCTGATCTATCTTTTCGGGTAATGGTTCTAACTTAATCCCACATTCGAAAGGATATACTGTATGTAGTAATGTGATATCTCTGGTGGTTTCACCAGTTGCTGTTTTCAGTTTTACAACTCTAGTCACTTCATCTTCACCAGTTTTGAGTCTCTAAGACTTTCCTCATTGACCAATGTTGTCTTGGAGTCTTGTCATGTATCAACACAGTGTCCTCAATTTTTAGTAAATCATTCCAATTTTGTTTTGTTAATTGTTTATGTCTTTCTCTAAGACTTGTTAAGTATTCTTCTCTCCATTTTGTTATAAACTGAGTTTTGATTTGCGTAAAATGTTAGTATTTTTTGTTGTTCTTTGTGTTCTACCACCCAGTCTGGATCCTGGATTTCATATTCTGGTAACATGTTTATTGTTTCTCCTTTAATTAGGTGGCTTGGTGTGAGAGGTTCTAACACATTAATACCATCTCGCACATAAGTCAATGGTCTGTTGTTGACAACATTTTCAGTGTTTGTCAGAATAGTCCTGAGTTCAAAATATTGTAGATGTTTGGTTCCAATGGTCTTTTCAAGGCAATTCTTTACAGGCTGTACGTTTCTTTCTCAAATGGAACCATACTATGGTGAATTAACTTCCTGGTTATGTTGTGCAGTGGTGAGCAAATTACTAAGATTTCGTAATCGAGTAAAAGTAGAATTACTTGCGAAAATAGTAATCAAGTAGAAGTAAAATTACTTGCTTAAATAAGTAATTGATGACAAGTAAAAATTACTGATGTCTGAAAAGTAACTAAAAGTATAAAGTAGAAATTACTTCTCTGGATTAATTATATATTGCTTTTCAATGTCTGTTTTTATTTACATAGCACAAATTTGCAGCACTGATATTCTAGTAATATGATTACAATTTTAACTATTAGTTAATGCCTTCGTGATTCACTATAATGCTAAATTGTGGATATTACTGAAGTTTATACATTACATTAAACAAGAGACACTACCACTCAAAATTTGCTGGAGTTTAATTTTACCAACAACTGATTTTCAGATTTTCAGATTCGGAAAAAATTTCGTAGATTCTGGGCAAAAATTCCTGGATTAAAATACAAATGGCAACACTGCTCCATTATTATCAGTAATATGGGATTGGAGAATAAACAGCGTTAGGAGATCTGGAAAAAATAAAAGAAAAATATAAAAAGTAATTGTATAGCTTTTTTACAAAAGTAATGAAGTAAAAAGTAGTTACTGTTGATAAATTTTTAATCGATTACGAGTAAAAAGTAGTCGTTCAGAAAAGTAATTAGTTACGAGTAGATTACTGGAAAAACTACTTAGTTACTGTAATCGATTACAAATGCTTCGTTACTTGCCCACCACTGATGTTGTGTTTGATCAAATGTGTCTGTACTGTTTCACTATCACAAATCTGATGAATAATTTTTTCACCAGATTTGAAGTATGTGACATTGTCTAACCGTATAGTTTTGGGCATAGAATTGTGTGCACAAAATCGTCTGAAAGCAGCAATAAAAGCCTCTGCTGTCAGATCTTCTACTATGTCTAGACATATGGCACGTGTTACAGCACATGTGAAGAGTACGATGTATACCTTATATTCCTTTGAGTCTGTTTTGTCTCCAAAACTCACATTCATCGCTCCAGTGTAGTCAATACCCATGGTTTCAAACGGCTGAGTAAATATTACTCGTTCCACATGTAGGGCTTAAGGGCTTAGAGTCTTCAAGGGTCGTGAATGGATCCGTTTGCAAGGAATGCATGTGTCTAAAGGTTTCTTTGTTTCAGTTCTACTCTTTGGGAGCCAGTAAGCTTTTCTCATCTCTGTCAGGGTCTGTGGGACTCCCATGTGGTGTAATTTGTTGTGGGTATCCCTGATGATGAGATTTGTGAAGTGATTCCTCCTTGGAAGAAAAATTGGATGTTTGGAGTTGAAATCAAAGTTGATTTGCTGAGTCTTCCTTTATACCTTATTAGACCCTCTGTATCTAGGTACAGATTTAGAGCCATGACAAGTGAAGGAATGCTTATGTTTATTGTTTTACTAGACTTAAGACACGTCACCTCCTTGTCAAATTCTGAAGCTTGTATGTGTTTAAGCCAGTATTTTGTTACAGTTTCTGTTAAGTTAGAAAAGGCCTTTTGAGAACAGTGTTTGAGAAGGTAGCTATTAAAGTCTGAATAATGTTTATAATAAAAAATAAGTTTGTCCTCATTGATCTTTTCAGTTGTTGTGGAGTTGAGTATTGGGTTAACTGGTATCCTCACATGTTAGCCATTCAGGCCCTTCATACCAAGCCTTGTTTGTTTTCAACAGTTTGTAAGAGAGCCCTCTTGTCAAAAAGTCCACAGGATTCTGTTTTGTTTGTATGTATCTAAATTTGATACCAAGGGATGTGTTTGCAGTTTTGATTTCTGTTAGTCTGTTCTTCACAAATATGTTTTTGTGAGAAGTTGTGTGTGTGATTGTCACCCATGTTAGACAAATTTGACTGTCTATCCATAGGTAAATGTTTGTAATGTCAACTTCTTTATAGACTTGTAAGAGAAAGTTTATTGTTTTGACTGCCAGTGAGACAGCTAATAATTCAAGTTCTGGTATAGTTTTCTTTTGGCTTAAGGACTTTTGCCTTTGAATAAACCAAGTTACTTTCATTTTCACTTGTTAAGTAGGCACAACACCCATAAGCATGAGTACTGGCATCTCTAAAAATGTGTAGTGTTTGTGGTTTCAATCTGTATTCAGCACATCTTGGTACTTTGATGTTTTAAACTTTGTTTAAATCCATGGCCAATTTTTTCCAGTGGAGTTGGTCTTCCAATGGAAGTAGTTCATCGCAATCAATTTTTTTTCCATAAATCCTTCAAAAGGCTCTTATATCTCATTGTTGCTGGTAAATATAATCCAATGAGGTCAAAAATTTTGAATGATTCAGAAAGAATCTGTCTTTTTGTATAAATTGTAACTCTTTGATCAAATAATGTCATTGTGTTCGGAAGTCTCTTTTAAAAACCAAAGCATTTCAAGTGTTTTTGTGTAATTGTTATGTTCAATGTTCCCTTTGTTGTCTTTTGTTATTTGTTCATTTAATTTATGAGAATTAGAAACCCATTCTCTCAGTTCAAAATTTCCTTGCTTCATTATGGGTTGTAACATTTTGTAAATATCAAGCAATTCCTCTTCAGTTACGATGGAACTAATGAAGTTATCTGCACAAAAATTTTGTTTAAAAATTGAACTGTTAAGTTCTCTTGAAATAAATTTAGGTGATTTTTAATTCTTAAAGCAAGAATATTTGGCGAACAATTTACTCCAAAAATAATTACTTTATATCTGTAGGTTTTGAAACCTTTGTTAATGTCACATGGATCATTAAACCACAAAGCCTGAGATAATTCTTGTCATACTCAAGCTTCAAATTTATACAGAGGCATGCTTTTTCTATGTCACTCTGTACTGCATATTTGTCTGAACGGAATCAAAGGAGAATTTTTACAAGATCTGAGACAAGATTTGGGTCTTCCATAAGACAATCATTTAAACAGAATTTGTATCCTTTAAACTACAATTGGATACTAGTCGTAGTGTAGTTGTGGATTAGTCTTCTCTGTAAGCACCTCTGTGTGTTAAATAATGACAACCTCGTTTCATAAAGGGTTCATCAGTAACTTCTTCAATGAAGCCCCTTTCCAAATGGTTCTTTGAATAGATTGTCATATTGTTCTAAAAGGTTGTCATTTTTAAAGTTTCTGTAGTTTTTATACAGATGTGCCTTAGTTACTTTCAAATTGTCCATTATTTCTGGACAGGGTATTTTCCAAGGCAGCTCCACATAGTATTGATTGTCTTTTGTTGTAATGTATCCTTAAATTGTTCTGTCATCAATTGGTCTTCATGTGTAAATGTACTGTCGTTTATGCCACCTAATTCTAATAGTCATAACTGCTGTAACCCTTCATCCAATGTTGAGTCATTATTATTCAAATTATATGAGGTTACTACAGTGTTTTTGTTGTTGTTGTTGTTGTTGTTGTTGGTTAGCCGATCAGTCCACCCTGATCGAGCAAGCCAGCGGCACGCAGGTAACCGATCGCCCTCTCCGGAGTGGACCAGAGGTTCAGCTCACTAGTGATGTTGTGTTGTGTTCGTTGTTGTGCTAGAGCGGTACAGTCTGTCATAATGTGTCAATTGTTTGTGGTGTGTCCTGGCACAGGTGGAAGGTGTCGTCTGTGGAGTTGTCTAGTCTGTGTTTATATGTCCGTAAGTTGGGGTGATGTCCACATCGGAATCGTGCTAGGTTAACTCGATCCGATCTGCTCAGGCTGATCTCTGACCTGTTAATGGGTGGCGGCTTCGCACCTAGGACCGCATTCGAACCGAGTCGTGTCAGTGCTTTGTGGGTTAGGTGTGTGTGTGTGTGTGTGTGTGTGTTTTCTGTACTGTGTGATGTCTGTGGGGCGTGGTATGGAATGGAATATTTGGCTATAATATCTCTCTGGTGTTACCTTAATGGTGCGAGGTGTCGGTGCATGATTGTACATGTAGTGGCAAGGGTGTTGTGGGTTAGTTGTCGCTGCTGCCATGAATTGTGTTCTCCTCATGTCTAAATGTTCCCTAACTTTCAGTATTTTTGTTTCTGTGTGCAGGTGTTCTATTGGTGTTGTTTGAGTGCATCCAGTAATGATACGAAGTGCGTTGTTTTGTATTGTCTGCTGTAAGGTGTTTATGTGTGTGTTTGAGATAATGGGTGCCCAGCATGAGCTAACATAGTCCATAACTGAGCGAATATATTGTTTGTATATGAGTGATGTTGTTTCCTGCTGGTCTCCAAAGTTTGTGCCTGTTAGTACCCTAAGCATGTTACGTCTTGACGTACATTTGTTTTTAATGTCCTGAATGTGGGTTGCAAAAGATAATGATGTGTTGTATGTGACCCCAAGTATTTTGGTCCTGTGAGTGTCTGGAATGTTGGTGTTGTTTAGTGTAAGCTGTGGAGTTATCTGGTGTTCTTTTGTATTGCTTGTAAGCAAGGTGATGGTTGATTTTGTGGGCGCTACTTTGAGTCTATTGTGTGTGAGCCAGTCTTGTATACTGTTTATGTATGTTTGTAGGTTATTTGTAGCTGTGTTGATGTTGTTGTGGGTGGATGTTAGAGTGATGTCATCTGCATATGATGATAAGGTAAGCTTGTTATCTGTGGGTGTTGGAATGTCATGCATGTATAAGTTGAACAGTGTTGGTGAGAGAACAGAGCCTTGAGGGACCCCCTTCAGAAAAAGCTTGTTTTTGGATGACTTGCCATTAAATGTGACATGTGAGTATCTTCCTGAAAGATAGTTGCTCAGCCATCTTTTAGTGTTATTGTGCATGTTTGTGTTGAGTATTTGTTTATGAGAGGGAAGCGTGGGATAGCATCAAATGCTTTACTAATGTCTATTGTTACTAATAGTGTACGTTGAGCTGGTCGTCTGGAGTTGATGCCATCCATAATGTGCTGCGTGAGGTTAGTGAGTAATGTCGTGGTTGAGTGGTGAGGTCTGAATCCATGTTGAGTAGGCGATAGTGGTATGTGTGGGTTGGTGATTTGTAAGATTAGTCTTTCTGTTACTTTGGAAGGTGTGCATAGTAAAGTAATGGGTCTATAGAAGCTGTTCTGTTGGATTTTTTTGGTTTGAGTAGTGTAATAATTTTACCTTGTTTCCATATGTCAGGAATAATACAGTGTTGGTATGAATATGTGCTGATATTTGGGAGAGCTAATATTCCCTGTGGGCCCAAGTGTTTAAGGTGTATGTTAGATATGTTGTCTGGTCCAGTAGCCTTCGAATTCTAATGTTTTTGATGATCTTGGTGGTCTGGTCTGTATTGAAGGTGTAATGGTCGTGTCGAGTCTGTAGGTTTTCTTGTGCCTGGCTGTTTGTCTGTCTGCGTGTTTCTAGTTGTTGTCTCTGTTTAAGTGACTTATCTTTGCGTAGTGATTAACTAGAATGTTAGCTTGTTGTGCATATGTTGGGATATTATTTTGGCTGCGACAGATAGTCGCGTGTGAGGTGTGAATGCCGCTGTTAGAGTGGGTAATGCTGTTTATAGTCTTGTATAGCCTTGTATCTGTGGATGGTTAGTGTTGTTATGTTCCCTAAATGTTTCTGTTTGTTTTTCTTTGAGTTTGTTGTTTATTTCTGTGTTGAGCTGTTGTATCTGCTGTTTATGGTTTCTATGTGTGGTGTTTGTGTGTTATGTTTGAGGTTGTTACGTTGCCTTATGAGGTGGGCTATTTCTCTAGTGTAATTTGGGTTGTATTTCCTAATGTTGCCCTCGGGTATGTAGTTGTTTGCATTATTGATGATCTGATTAAATGTCTTGAGTGTTGTATTGATGTTTATGATGGGTGTGCTGTTTAATGTGGTGAATTGTTCCTCAGTCTGTATTTTGAACTGTTCCCAATCAGCTTTCTTGTAATTTCTGTAAGTGTAGAATGTTTGTAATGATGATGGGCAGATGGTCTGATGACAGTTGTTTTTCTGTTCTCCAGTGTGTACAGTATGTGTTGCTAGTGAGGGGGAACAGAACGTTATGCCTGGGGAGGAGTTTGAGTATCCTGCTTGAAGTGGTATGTGTGTATGTTCTTCTGTATTGTTAAGAATGAAGAGGCTGTTTAGTTGTGTGGCTATGTTGGCGCCTCTGGTGTTGTTTTGATTGTGCAGGTACCAACTAGTGTATTTAGCGTTGAAGTCTCCTCCTAAGATGACATTAGTGAGAGAGGCCAGATTGTGTAACTGTGGATTGTAATTGGCTGGCACCTGAGGTGAACTATCTGGTGGGATGTAAATGTTGATTAGTGTGGTGTTGTGTTTTGCGCGTGTTTTAATGTTAACTGCCTGTATTTCTGTCGTGTTATCTGCTTGGATTGTGTTTGTAATGTTTTGGGTGGTATTAGTGTAGCTAATGCTTTTACGTATGTAAGTGATGAGTCCACCCCCGTTACCCCAGTACAAGCTTGACGGATCGCCTTGAAGTCAGGGATGGTGGGTGTTTTGTGTGTGCGTTTTAGTTTTGTTTCTTGTGTAAGTGCTATGTGAATGTTTTGTTTGTGTACGAATTCCCTAAGCTGCATGATTTTGTTTGTGAGGCCATCTACGTTGTACTGTAATATGTTAATATTATACTTCTGTATGTGTCTCATGGTGCTATTGTGTCTATGTCTTTGTGTATGGTGACATGTGTAAGTTGTAGTGGGGCCTGGATTAGTCTTAATGTCGCTGGAGAGTAAGAGTAGTCCGGGGAGCACGCAATTGCTCCCCGTAAATGAAAAAATAGCATGCTGAGAATAGGTTCGGCCCCGGGAGCAGATCGGCACTCTGACCGTGCCACGCAACAGGCCGTCGACTGCCAGTCTGGCCAACCGTAGACAGCTCGCTGCACGGAGATTTGAGGAAGTTTGGCCACCAGCGCGTTGATGTTTTGGTTTGACGTCGCCTCTTCTTCGCGTTGACGTGTCCCGCGCTGGAGGATACAGCCACTGTTAGAAGCTTCCTCGTCTGCTGCACAGTGTTTTTGTTGTTTGAGTTTGTTACACAGTCAGAAATTTTGAATGTGGTGATTTTACTTTGTATGAATTTTGATCCTATTTTGTGTTTTCTGTGTCAGTATCAAGATTGTATTTAGTTATATCACCCAAGGGTACAATACCTGTGGGAGTGTGTATGGCTATTCCATCCCCGATTTTAATGATGAAGATAATGGACAAGATGAAGATAGTCAGCTCCACATCAGCATATGTATGTCACTGACCATTAAAGGTTTTGTCAGCTATCATGTATTTGTTTTGAAGTTGCAGCAAAGTTTGTTTTAACCCAGCTATTTGTAATTTTTCTTTTTCTACTTTCTCCACAACAACAACCTTAAGGGTTTCAAATGTTCCATCAAGAGTTAAAGTTACATCTGCAGTTTTAAAACTGGCTTATACTCGTTTTTTGTTAACAAATGAGGAAATAGAGAGATCTTTATTTCCCTGCTGCTTCTGAAGTCTCAGCTTTTTTATAAGTTTTTTGATTATGAATGTTGTGAATAGGTATCCAAGAGACACCTAACCTGTACTATTTGTCCCTTTTTGTTCTGAATTTCCAACGTGATAGTTGGCAAAAGAATTTTTGAATTTTTGTTAATACCAGCTGAACTGATGTGCCCATTCACAGTATTTTGAGTTTGTTTCTGTTTGTGTTAGTTTGATTTAGGTGTTTGTTCAGAATGTTTGTGGGTTTTCTCCATGTCTTTTTGTATATTATACATGGAGATAACATGGTCAAAACTACTGCAAATCTTACACTTATATCTTGAATTTGATTTGCATTCTAACTTGTTATGTCCTAATGCAGTACATTTTTTTGTATAAGTTTAGTTGTTCACAGCGTTTTGACCTTGTCCTAAAGTTTGTGTATTTGGGACAATATGTACTCCTATGCTCATTATGGTTAGTCTCAAAAGCAATTACATTAACGTTTTGTAAAGTGGTGTTCTTTGAGCCTTTTCCTGTACCTTTATTTTTCTGAAAATTGGGTTTTGTATTTGTATTTGAATGTACCTGGTAAATGTTGAAAATTTTTGTTAGGTTTTTGGTTTTCTGAATTGTTGGGTTTCTCTTGTGTTGTGTTAGATTTGGGATGTATGTAACTGGATTTGTAAAGAGCAAGTACAGTTGGAAAATCTTCTCAGCTTGTCAAGGCTCGAGAAGGAAGTTTTTCGAAAACAGCAGCTTCAATGAACCAAGCTGATCTGTTATATTTAAATCATTGTTTTTACGTTGTCCAGTCAGAGATTCAAACTCACAGTAAAAGTCATAGAGATCATCATAGTTGTCTTTTGGAGTTCGCGTGTTTATTACGAGTACTTTAAGAATCAAGTTATATACAATTTCATCTTTGTTCATGTAATTTCTGTTAAGCAATTCTAATGCCACAGAATAAGAAGTACCTATGGCTGGCAGTGACTTCATTAATCTTAAGGCAGGGCCTTTCAGATACTTCACTAAATAACTAAATTTGTCAACATCTGTAATATAGTTTTATTACATATAAGGCTATGAAATTTTTCAATAAAAGATTGAAATTTGGCTCTGTCACCCCTAAAAGTGGGTACTTCAGTTGTGGTCAGTTTAGATTTTAGTTCATTGCCCTTAGCCTTGTTGAGAGAGCTAAGTGAAGCATTTCGGATAGCTTCCAAGAAACTTTCATTGGTGTCTTGTCTTTTGTATTCATGAAGTAGGTTTTGAATTTCAGAAATATAGGAATCAACTTTTTTAATGTTACTTTCATCGTCAAATAGGAGAGTAGAATACTCATCATCCGTTAGTTCAACTGTGAATAAAGCTTACTTCATAGAAAACATTGTATGTCATGATACACTACCAGTTTTTAACAAGTTACAACTCTGCAACAAAACATGTGCATGTTATGAAGGAGGTTCGTACGCAGATAATGTTTAGAACAAAACTGTAGGAAAACATTTTTAGCAAATAATACACTTCAACTTCATTCGATTCCCTTCCCTTTTCGCACAAGTTGTGTTCTGGAATTCACTGACTTTGATAAAGTCGTCTTTATCTGTATATTGAATTACTTGATAAGCTCTAGGAAAGTTCATTAATTTGAAGTAGGTTAGAGCATCGGTTAACACGCACGCACTTTTAAATTCTGACACTAGAGCTTGTTTGCTACCTCCTGGGAGGCGTATTCAGCAAGTTCAGGTAAGGGAAAGGAAGGTACGAACAAAATAAATTTTAGTCTTTTGCTTACACGAATCCTGTAGTGGGGAGAGGGATAGAAGAGGTTCGTTCGCCTTTGAGGCTTACTTCTTCGTTTCCTATTTCTTGTTCTTATTCAGGGTTTTCATACTAGATTATTTAGATCTAAGGGTTCTTAACTTAAGAGAAGGGCCGCCAATAGTCGATCTGGGTGAGGCTAAAGACACTTTGTAATTATATGAAGTTATGATCTCTCTCTCTCTCTCTCTCCTCTCTCTCTCTCTCTCTCTCTCTCTCTCTCTCTCTCTCACACACACCACACACACACACACACAAGTAGACTATTCATAGTTTTGGCTTGTGTTTCTTGATCAACAGTAAACTTGTAACCTTTTCGCAGTCTCGTAAAACGCTGAGTGAAAATGTTTAGGTCTATTATGAAGTTGGTTGGAATATATTTCACTAAAGTAAGTTAGGACCGACTTCATATTAACCTCATAGAAGGCGCGATTCTATTTTCTATTTAGTCAAGTTTGATAACTACTTTCTAGAAGCAAAGCACGCGCAGTTAGACAAAACCTAATTCTGCTATAGGTAATTTCTGTTAATACCTCTTCAAAAAATGTTAAGGTGTTTCAACTCTTTTGGACATAACTGTAGGTGTTAAATACTTGTGGAATAAATGCACACTTCAGGATGACTTCAAGAAGTGAAGGGCGGAACTTGTCACTTATTGCTCTTACCATTAAAATACAATTACCTTTTGCAACTCCGGGGAAACTAAATCAGGTGACATTACAGTCAATGAAAATCACATGGTCAAGTTAAGTTCTCTTCCGCTATCATCAGGGTCAAAATTTTCGGTTTGCCGCTGTTGCCAACTTACAAGCACACCACATTGCGCTATTCATTGTAAAACATTGAGACCTATCAAGTTACATAGAGTGTGTGTGTGTGTAACACAGGCGATTGTGTTCCTGCTTTTATTGAGCTGTGATTACGTGAAGTAAAGAAGGGAAGTCATGGTCTATTTTAACTCTTCCAATCGTCGTTTATAAAAAATGAAATGCATATTTGAAATCGGGAATTAAATTCTAATAAAGCTGGCAAAAATTGGAATAGTTTATTTACATATAGAATGAGTTTCATTCTGTTGTTACTTTGCCGACATATCTTTGTTTTAGATGCGCGTGGCAGGAAGTAGCTTCCATTGAATCGGGTTTATCAAGCTTAACTCTTTAAATAAAGTCACGTTTAAGGAATATTTTGAATTATCCAAGGCTATCCCTCGCCCTCCGCTTAGTTTCGAGGTCCTCACTGAAAAGGATATCATGACGATTCCTTCCAAGTATCCAAACTAACCGATTTATAAAATAAAAATTTTCTTCAAACGTGGGTTTTCTTTGTCCGCGGTTGTTTTTATTAAAGGAATACAAACAAAGGACACCAAACAGTAACAGACAGGGTGGTCCCTACGAAGCTGTCTGTTTAAAAAGGAAGGTTAAAAGAAGAAAATTTAGAGACAAGTGAAAGTTTTAAAGCAAAGCGGAGAAAAGAGGTTGAAAAGAAAGAAAGAAATTTAAAGCTAAAGTGAAAACTTCAAAGTACAGAGGAGGGAATCCAAGTGGAAATTCTACACTATTTCTACGCGCTAACAAATTCTTCCAGCTTGGGGTTTAAGGCAAGATAAGCATCTAATCTCTTTTTAAAGGATTCGATCGAATTACTTTGAACTCCGCTGGCTGGCAATCCATTCCACAAATTAACTATACGATTGAAGAAAAAAATTTCAATTTTATTAGAATTAAAATGTTTACCCACTAATTTCAGACCATTAACTCGATTTCTTTCTATCTATCTATCGCATATGTATACCTCGTAAACGTGGTAAAAGTTCCATGCGTCGGTCTCTCTTCACACGAAGGTGTTAGTGTGAAATTGCATGAATGTAAATGTTGTGGGGTCACTCGCATTTGTAAATAGAACTGTCAGTAGTCACGTTTATCAAGAAATCTTAAAGGTACTTCGTGCTGGAGTTTTGCAGAACAGCTGTATGGAGACGAACCATTTATTTTTCTACTTGACCTTGCTCTAGTTCATGCGGCTCGCGCAATATCTGCGTGCTCATGAAATTGAAGTACTACTAGGCCAGCTAATTTTCTCGACCTTAATCCGTTAGAAAATCTTTGGAATATTGCTAAGCGGACGGTCCAAAAGAGTAAACAAGAACATTTAGTGAAATGAAGATGTGTTTGACGGCAACCTGGCAATCGATAACTACGGAAGAATGCAAGAGGCTCGTAAACTCGATGCCACGTCGATTGGAGGCTGTAATCAGGGCTAAGGGTGGACCAACTAAATACTAAGACGCAGAGTTAAAAAAGTCTTTGATAAAAGTTTAATATATTGGCAGTACTCAGTAAACATAATGAATTTATTCTATTTTTTGTAACCTGACAAGATATTCTAATGTTTTGATATGTCGCTATGCATTAACTTTTCACTATTCAATAAGGTTTTTGCTATATTTAATTTTTTTTCAAAACGCACACAGCATTGTCTTTTTATTATAATGACGCCACATATACTCGATATGCCTCATAAAGGTGTATAACTTTTTAAGGTGCTGTATTATCAAGGTCATGAGTGCATTTGAGACATTATTCTAGTTTTTTGGTCCGAAGTTGTATGTAGGTATGTATGTATGTATGTTATTATTATTATTATTATTATTATTATTATTATTTCATTTAAGATATACTTATTGCCAGGATTAGGTCTATCAGGCGTGGCCACACTTAAGAAATGGCATCTATTTGCAATGACGTCAGTAAATTCAAGTTACTCCGTTTTATTGGTTTCACAGATCTGACTCGAAGTCGGTGAAAGAATGTAACTTGAAGTCAAATCACATTTTGAATCAATACAAAACGGTTGAAATGCGAAATTTAATCTGAAATGTGAAATATAGTAAAATATATTCACATTTCAGATTAAATTTTGCATTTCAACCGTTTTGTATTGGTCCAAAATATGATTTTGACTTCAAGTTACATTCTTTCACCAACTTCAAGTCATATCTGTGACATTTGTAACATTTCATTCTTGACTCTTAATTGGAGTTCCTTTGAACAAATTAGCCGGTTGTTTTCATTCACTAAAGTGATTACTGATTAACGTTTGAGAATGCGTCAGAACGTCAGACATAGTAACGGACAACGGTTACTGTTTGTTGGTGAAACGTCCTTTACAGCCAACTTTTTACCGACCTATTTTCTTTCATTTTTGCATCTTCACAATTTGTCGTAAATTGTGCTATTGTAAATGTGTTCCAACGCAGAAATTTAAAAAAATATTTGCTCAGTAGGCCTCATTCTAGGAAGGAAACAAAGTTATGAACTACAGTAAAGAAAAGTTTAGTACATATAAAATATTTTGCGAAATGAATCTGAAAATTTTAACAATTTTTTATTTTTTTATATGATAATAACGTCATCAAAACTTAACAGTTCTTCGAAGTTTTCTCCCAGTTCAGACAAACTATTTTTAATAACATTTCGAGTATTGGAACGAGATTACGAGATTCTTACGAGAAACATTCACGCTTATTAAGATGAACCTAGAATCAATCCCCTTTAATTAATGGCTTATAAAATAAGTGTTGTAGTTGCTTATAACCTCAATCTTACATATAATACAGACTTCTCTCTCTCTCTCTCTCTCTCTCTCTCTCTCTGTATATATCTGTACAGTATACATATATGAAAATTTTGTTTCATACAAAAATTACGCGTGTTCATTGGTGTATTCCATATATATACACACACACACGAGTATATTAAGGATGCATGTGGGCCAGTCCGAACCGGTCTGGATCACTGTTTTTTTTTATTTTTTGCAAGTACAGTACAGAGGGTTAACAAGTTTTTTTCCACACTTTTATATTTGATTATAAAATTAATTAAATAATAGCGAATTAATTGAATAAATAAATGGAAAGGGAAAAGGAACACAATTTTAAATATATTCAATCAATTAATTTATTATTATTATTTATTCACTTTTATAATCGAATACAAATATTTTTGAAAAAAAAAAGGGTGTCTACTTACTTTTGTCAACCCTCTGTATATAATGTAAATTTAGCCAAACTACTCGCTTGCTTTAATATGTAATAAGAATAACGTTCGAATAACACGTTTCTGGTACAATCTGTGCAGTGGCGACTCGTGGGTTTTGGCCGCCCTGTGCGGTAGCCAAATTGGCCGCCCCCTTCCTTAAACATAACATACCTTCCACTACAGCAAACACACGTATATAAAGGATTTACATTTTATTGATTGAGGAACAATGTAATAATGATGAAAATTGAAACCGTGATGATAGACAATAAAAAAAAAATTTAATAATTCAATTTAAAACATAGAAAACAATATGGTATTTCGTACCATACCCTACCGTAATGCCAGCCTTGGCCAAAATTGGCCGCCCCCCAAAGTGGCCGCCCTGTGCGGTCCGCACACCCGCACACCCCACGCTACGCCACTGAATCTGTGACTTAATTAACTGTGAAATAAGTTTATTTTGAATTCTGGACCAGTCAGAACCAGTTCCAACAAAAAAAAAAAAAGATTTTGTCTTTATTTTTCAACGGTATCCAAAAGAAAATCCGTTTATATAGAAAATAAATAAATAAATAGTTACAATAAATTGCGTTTTATACGTTGTGAAAGCAAAATAATATTATGTATGTATATTTTAAATATACAAAACCGACTTTCTTTTAGTTAAGCTTAGACCTACGGGCTACGAATAAAGTTCAATACATTTTTTCATCATCCTTCATATTTCAAGCCAAAACTATATGTATATAAATATATGTAGCCAATAAAATACTTTCAAAATGTTATACAAACAAAGAAAAATATCTAGCATGTGTGTAAGAGTTATAAAAGTTTTTATTAAGTAATGTTAGGCCTAGGCCCTGGAGCGGTGTTTTTCAACCTTTTTTGTGCTGGCGACGGCTGTTTGACAAAAAATTCGTCATCCCCCCCCCCCCCCCCCCCCCCACGCTTCCCTAAATGATGATGCAGTCACACTTCAACTGCAAAAACAGTTCCTGAACTATTTCCCACGTGTTGATGGAAGGTTTCGTAAGAAATAGATACTTAGTCTTTTCAATGAAAGGGTGGTAGAGTCTGCCAAGATTGCAGGAAACGTACACGATAAACTGATTGAACTTTCCTCTGACAAGACCCTACAGTTGTCACTCCCATCAGAAGACTTACGTACATTTTGAATGGCACGGAGTATCCAGAACTGGTGTTTGAAGCATTGAAAGTTTTAATTCCGTTTGTAGCCTCATACTTACGTGAACTGGGCTTTTTGTCAGTGGTTACAATTAAAATAAATTCAACCGAACATCATAAAATTAACAAATGCAAAGCAGGCACGGGTATTTTAGTTAAAGACAGACTAATAGTTTTTTATATGACAATTACGACTAACAGAAAAAATAAGTTTCTCATTTTATGTATTTCTGTAACTTTCGCCGGAAAAATAAACTTAAGTTTTCCATGTACGCTGATTTTTTTGCTAAGCACAGGGACCCCCCCCCCCCCCCATTGCGCACCTCCTGTGACTTTAAGGTTGAGAAACATTGCCCGTCAAGATATTTAATACAGTATTTTCAACTCTCTCCTACATTTTTAGCAGTTAGTAGCAATCAGGGACAGGAAAGTATGCCATATTCAAAATCCAAAGCATACCATGATAGGCTATATTAAAGAACTTACTGATATGCAATTAAAAGTGTTTGTAAGGAGATTGTACATACACACAATATGCAACAGTAATTATTGTACTTGCTTTTTTCTATTGGCTAAGTATCGTTTGTTTTAGTAGTATGGATATATATTAAAGTAAGGGTGTCCGAGAGACAATTCTTCAAAAGCAATTAATCATTTTTTCTTATTATTATTAATTAATATAGATGAAATATATATATGGTTGTTTACATTTCCAAATTTTTCAAATTTAGAACATTACCATAATGATGACCATCATCCATAGCTACACCGTGTATTCAATGTTCAAACTTCATTTGAGCATTAGCAAGATGCTCTTGTGGAATGGATCCAGTAACCTTCGATTCTTTGACGGATTTCTGCCAGATACCTGGGTTTTTACCTTAATCCAACAGATAAAAGTGCAAAGGGGTTAAGTCGGGTGATCAAGGTGGCCTATCCGGCTCTGAAACGCATTAACACGACCGAGATTCACCAAAAATTAACAGTTGGTGTGCTATGTCACGTAACTGTATAATCAATTCATTTTTTTTTTACGATTATACTGAAACTGGAGCGAATTATCTTCATATATTGAGGACATTTTTTTTTTCTCCAACTACACTGCGTTCGCACTTATTAAGCAGATTACATTTTCTCCAATGTTTTCAAAAGTTTTTCCCCGATTTCAGTGAAATTTGTAGCAAATAATCGTTATATATAGCAGCATTGATGGCATTCATTTCGATAAAATATTTTGATAATTAAAATAATTATCTAATTTTATTGAAAAATATGTAAAATATTGTGTTCCGAATTATTAAGCAAGTATTCTATTTACGGATCTAAATGGTGAAAATGGGTAAGAAGAAGGATTTAACATTAACTGAGAAAAGAAAAATAGTCAAGTTACTCGCTGAAAATATAAAATCTATTAAAATTGCAAAGCAGTTTGGCAGAGCTTATCGAACTGTAAACAAGTATGTAGCGGAGGGTACCAAGCTGAGGCAGCGAAGTGATAAAGGAGCTATAAGAAAAGTGACAAGGCGGCAGATATCTGTAATCAAGCGCAAATTGCAAAATCCATTGTCCTTGAATAAAGAGGTTTTTGAGCAGGCTGGCATACATAATGTACCAAGAACATCTCGATGTGGAATCCTCCAAACAATTGGCAAGACGTGTAAACCTACGATTCATTCACCATTAACACCCAGGTACAAGAAGCAACGTGTTGAATGGGCGCGTCAGTACGTGAAAACATTTTTAATACTGTATTGTTCACCGATGAATGAAAAGCAACCCTTGAGGGATTTGATGTTTGGTCAAGAAGATGGATTGCTGAGAGCCAATTTCTACCATCGAGATTAAGACGCCAACAAGGTGGAGGTAGTGTCATGTTTTGGGCAGGATTGATAGGCAATGAAGTAGCTGTCCCATACAGAGTGCCTGATAATGTAAAAATGAATGCCCAGTCTTACACAAACTTTCTAAAAGAAAACCTCATTCCATGGTAGAGATTGACCCTTAGCAATCCATCTTCTTGACCAACCATCAGATCCCTCAAGGGTTGCTCTTCATTCATCGGTTAACAATACAGTATTAAAATCTGTTTTCACGTACTGACGCGCCCATTCAACACGCTGCTTCTTGTACCTGGGTGTTAATGGTGAATGAATCGTAGGTTTACACGTCTTGCCAATTGTTTGGAGGATTCCACATCGAAATGTTCTTGGTACATTATGTATGCCAGCCTGCTCAAAAACCTCTTTATTTAAGGACAATGGATGCTTTGCAATTTGCGCTTGATTACAGATATCTGCCGCCTTGTCCACTTTTCTTATAGCTCCTTTATCACTTCGCTGCCTCAGTTTGGTACCCTCCGCTACAAACCTCTTTACAGTTCGATAAGCTCTGCCAAACTACTTCGCAATTTCAATAGATTTTATATTTTCAGCGAGTAACTTGACTATTTTTCTTTTCTCAGTTAGTGTTAAATCCTTCTTCTTACCCATTTTCACCATTTAGATCCGTAAATAGAATACTTGCTTAATAATTCGGAACACAGTATTTTACATATTTTTCAATAAAATGAGATAATTATTTTAATTATCAAAATATTTTATCGAAATGAATACCATCAATGCTGCTATATATAATGATTATTTGCTACAAATTTCATTGAAATCGGGGAAAATCTTTTGAAAACATTGGAGAAAATGTAATCTGCTTAATAAATGCGAACGCAGTGTAAGGGCTACTAGAGTTCATATGAGAATTGTAATCTTTCAACAAGATGGGCTGACTTCCCCCTATGCCGTTGTTGTTCGCAACTTTCTAGACGCAGCCTTTCCTCACCGTTGGATAGGCCGTGGTGGTGGACGGCCAGGCCCACCGAGAGGGTGGGGATACCGTGGAAAAATGCTCGGGGCCCGGACCTCTAGGGGGCCCGGAAAGAGGGGGGATAAAATCTAAAAATATTAATAAAGCAATTGATTAAATAACAGAGAGGAAATATAATTAATGAACATACATTTTATAGAGATTATCATAGTCAAACTGAAACAGATAAAATATTATCTGCGGTCCACCAATGCCCAAACCGACTGATAGATCTGGGAACCATTGTAATTGAAAGCCAGTTAGCCCGCCTATACTTTAAATTTCATCAGAATCGTTCACCACTTTGCTAGAGAGAAGGCAAAGAAAGTACACTTCTAATTATGAAAATCTTGCAGTAAACAATTGTCTTGCCTGCATGGACTGGTACTGCATTTGTAAATTGTATGGTGATAAAATTAATATAATTGATTCAAAAAATAAAATATTTGGTCATTTTCTTCTGAGTTGTTTACTCATACCGTATGTTTTGAATAGTGACTTGGACATATAATAATCAGTTTGCTTGTTATGTACACAAAAAACATTCATAATAAAATACTGAGTAAACAGTGGGGCCCATATACCAATCCTTCCCCGGGGCCCGGGGCAGCTCTCGGCAGCCCTGGGTGGACCGACAGCATGACCACCTCTTTGGCTCTTATCTATGGGGTATATGATAACACTTGTGTATTGTAGAACTCCGCCAAAGAAACAGAAGTCACTGGATCTATTCCACAAGAGCATCTTGCTAATGCTCTCTATCTTCATTAGTAAGAGGTAATATGATCCAAGATACGCCAAAAGTAGGTTTTTTTAACATTATTTGATCATTTTAAGTTTATATTTTAAATAAACTTACGTTTAAGCAACATTTAAAAAAAAAAGGAAAAAAAACCGGAGGTCGATGGTTTTTTTTTTTTTGCAAAAAAAAAAGACAAACCCTGACCCCCCCCCCCCCCCCCCCCCCCCCCCCCTAAAAATACACTAAAAAACACGTCGCATATCTCTCTCTCTCTCTCTCTCTCTCTCTCTCTAATATATATATATATCCGTGGCAATCAGTTTATATCTGTTTTATCATATTGTCTATGGCGCAATTACCCCTTTTATTTGCAGTTGTAATATTTCAGTACTAAAATCAAATTGTTACGTTGTTTCCATGATTTTTATATGACTGTTTTTTTTTATAACATTTTCGAATTTTTATGTTTACAACCATATAATTTGGAGTTAACCTTGGGAACTATTAATTGCTTATTATGACGAAACTCATTAGAAATTTTAAATAAGACGCATATTAGAATTATCATATTTTCTGTTTATAGCAGTTAGTTACATTTTTAGTTTACTTATTTCATCAAACTTACTTTTTCTCTGAAATGTAAAAAGCATTACCCTTCCGTCGGGAATAATCGGATCCCTCACAATCGTGCGAATTCACTTTAAAACCCCAACTCCACAACTCGCAAATTTTGTATTAATCGGGTGAGAGGGGAACTCTGTGGTCTGAACGACGGCATGACCCTGCACTTACTCTTCCATCAGGAAACCTCGGATACGAGAAATCTTTTGGAATTTTATTTTCTAGGCCAATAGCTGTTCATTCAAGAAACTAGATGCAAATCTCTTAAGAAGAGAACTCTACGTTCATTAAACTAATAACCCTACGATTGCCATTACGTCGAAAGGAGTCGATTTCGGGAAATCTTACTGCGCTTAAACATCCAACTTTCCCGCAGATTTGGTGAAAATCGGTTCAGTAGGGAACCACATTCTTGAAGTTTTGTTAAAACATTTACTCTACCCTGCGCAAATTTACCAGCGCCTGTAGCTCTGCGGGAACACCATTTTCCTATATAAGCGAAGTGAAGACACTGAATGAAGTTCGGTGTTCGACTCCCGATGGTGTTGGTTAATAATAATCCAGGAGTTAGTCCAAACGTCCGCATTACTCTGACTTGAGCGTTGTGCCTGTTTCTTGCCTACAAATTTCACCTTAAAGTAGCTGAACTATCCTGCATTTAACTTCTTTTACGTTGGGAAAGTTGCCATCAGCTCCTGTTTCCTTCACGTTTGCCACTAATCTCTGTCTGTCCTGCAAATTTGGTGCCAATGAACACTTGAAGTCTTTTTATACATTTTATTTTTAATTTATTTTCAGCGTTTGCGTATATAAAAGTCTACAGTGGGTTAGTATGTGTGTGTGTGCGTTAGGTATATAACTGAGCTAGATAGTGTAGGTAATAACTTGAGGAAAAAGAGACGTAGTATTTTAAATGATGTGTAATAGTTCTGGTCAGATCGCAAGTTTAAAGAGTAATTAAAAAATAGCGAATGGGCCACAAACTGATGGAGGCAAAAATGGACATTAGAGTTTTAATGAAGTTGGATACCGTCGTTAACTACGATCATTTGAAACAAGTTCGGGTAGATTGGCATGGTTAATATAAATATTTCTCTTTGTGTAAAAGATCAAAAAGGGCATATATTGGAATACCCCTCATGCGCGTCCATTTGTAAATAATATAATAATGTTTTAATGTTTTTTTTTTTGCCGTTTTTTTCTGTTAATTCTTCATTTTTTTGTTTTAATTCAAAAACAAAAGAAAATCAAATTATTTCTCCATTCACAGAAACTGTACCCTGAATTTTCCTCTTCTTTCTCATTTTAAGATCTTCAGGAGAAGAGGTTGTTGAAGTCTTTCAGTAAAATCTTTTCCTTTTAAAGGAAAAGCGGAATGAAAAATTAAATTCAAACTTTTCTTTTTTTGCTTTCAAACCGC
Source organism: Bathynomus jamesi (assembly GCA_023014485.1). NCBI lineage: Eukaryota > Metazoa > Arthropoda > Malacostraca > Isopoda > Cirolanidae > Bathynomus > Bathynomus jamesi. The sequence continues at coordinate 128,080 of JAJOZX010000079.1, read as the reverse complement.
CAATTTAGAGAGGTAGTAAAATTGCTCTTCATGGATAAAGAAAAAGACGGGAAGGGTATGATGGAATTGAAACTTGGTCGGGAAGTACTCGTTCCGGAAACTCGTAAAGGGAATTTAAGGTTTTATCACAGATGTATGGGCGAAGGGAAGCTAGACTGTGCCATAGTAATGCATTGCGCATAACTCCTTTTAACTTTCCAGGCCCCAATTTAAGGTCTTCGCCTATAGTAATGAAGACTGAGTGAGTCTTTCTTTATAGTGATAGAAAACGACAGGGAGAACCGATTACCATAAATAACGGCCTACGCGCCTTCTCCGAAAACAGTTTTAAAAGGATATATATATATATATATATATATATATATATATATATATATATATATATATGGATGGGTTTTTTTTAAATTTGCATTCCTGTTATAAAAATTGCAAGTATCAGGCACAATAATTAGTTTTTCTATTTTGAAGTCCGTCAATAAAAGAGATCACACACTATTTCATGTACACGCATATATATAAATTGAGTCGCTCTCCAACTGTTTCTCTTTCCATTCAAAATAATGAGCTACCTATTTGGTATTCAGTGTAAGAAGGCGTCATTTAGGATTCACTGGTTTGAATTTTTATTATGGGTCTTCAGTTGCCGAGAGACACGAGCAAATGAAACCGAAAAACTCATGAATTAATTCGGGTCGGCCCTTAAATAATCCGGTCTCGCTTCCCATTTTTGTCTTATCAAATTTTCTTCCTCTGACTGACGCCTTTGAAGCATCGACTTAATGTAAACCAATTTCGAAGCTTCTCTTTCAACCGCTTCTTCAATATGGAAGCTTCGAGAGAGGATCGCTCTCTTTATTTGATTGGTGATGATTCAGAAATGGGGTTGAATCCTTTAAAGGATTAAAGAGATTCAGACACTCATCTGTTATGAATTGGTGGAAGAAATAAAAAGTATGAAAGACGCTCTCTGGACTCGCTTTTGTCAAAAGGGTTCATGAGGCGTGCAATTGGGACAGAAACGAACGTGGGCGGGTGGGCCGCAGCAACGCCTTCACAACCTATTTCTTCCTTTAAACCACAGCCTTGGACAATCTAGAAAATATTTTCACAATAGTTTTATTATTAAGTGTTTCAAAGTCTTCCATTACACACACACACACACACACACAACACACATGAGGCGTGCAATTGGGACAGAAACGGACGTGGGTGGGTGGGCCGCAGCAACGCCTTCACAACCTATTTCTTCCTTTAAACCACAGCCTTGGACAATCTAGAAAATATTTTCACAATAGTTTTATTATTAAGTGTTTCAAAGTCTTCCGTTACACACACACACACACACACACACACACACACATATATATATATATATATATATATATATATATATATATATATATATATATATATATATATATATATATAAGATTTTAGGTTAATGGTGATTATGTGATGTGATTCTCGTAATGAGATGAAACCAGATATGAGAATTGTATCGTGGGACTAATCATTTGGAGGAATCCTGAAAATTTCTCGTTTCTATGATGAATTTGGCTCCTTTCCTCTAATTTGATTATGCGAAGAATCTTATGAGTCTTCATATTATCCATTTGATTCGTTTGTTTTCATATTTGGAAAGAAAAAGACTTCATAATACCAAAACGTACGCGTGAAGTCTCTGAAAGACGACACGTTCTTGAGAAATTTCCGACATGTAAACGGCGTGTCTGGATGCGGCAATGATACAAATGGTGATTCGGTATGAACATATATTTCTTCCAGACGACACCCTCCAATAGAACGTGTTTTCTTTCCGATACGTACAAATGTTACGTCATGCCCGAAAGCACACGCATTCGTTTCGATACTCACTTTACTTTTTAATACACAATGAATGCTTCAATTACTGCGGAACATTTCAAATAAACCCATCAACCGTTTTATTGGCCACTGGCCTTCCATTATGGCCACTTAATTACTCTCATGTTATCTAATATCATAGCTGAAGAATGCTCACAAAAACTGATCGATTCGTTCTCAATAAACTTAAAATGGTGAAAATTTCCTCGAACCAGGCAGGTTCTAACCATGTACGACACGGTGCAAATACGCGGAAGCAAATATAAAAAAAAACAGTAGAGGCGGTGTTCCTGCCAAAGCTACACTTCTCCATTTTCATTGTGAAGCGTTACATGAAGTGTGAATCGTACGAGGAGGGATAAAAGGTATTTCTGAAGAAATTTCGTACCAGGAAAGTGTCAAGAAAATAACGAGTTCTCTCATTTTGTATAAAACCGAAAATAATACTACACATTGTTTTGTTCTCAGGTTTCAACGGTGAATCGCGCATCTTCAAGGTTTCGTTCATGGAAAATTTCACCATGATAAATAATTTTATTCTATACAGTGTTATGCAATAGTTGATAGATTGTGCTAATAATAAAATTCTCTCTCTCTCTCTCTCTCTCTCTCTCTCTCTCTCTCTCTCTCTCTCTCTCTCTCTCTCTCTATATATATATATATATATATTATGTTAAACACAGACCGTGCATGGAACAAGGAACTCTTCTGGAAATTAAATCCACTATAGTCCGAATAAGTAATGGTAAATGACAAATACCATAGTTTTTTTCTTCTCCTTTTTCATGATTTTAGCCCGAGAAAAAAACTATGGTATTTGTCATTTACCATTACTTATTCGGACTATAGTGGATTTAATTTTCCCAGAAGAGTTCCTTGTTCCATGCACGGTCTGTGTTTAACATATAATGTTCTCAGGGAACCATTCTGAGTTTGTGTATATATATATATATATATATATATATATATTTCACATGAAAGGGCTTTTTAGGAATATTTTAATGAAATTTTAAAAGTTTCCTTTGGGGCTTTTGTATTTGTTTTAAAAATAATTTTTACGGTAGTTTTTATCTTGCGGTGTATATATATATACAGTGTGTGTGTGTGTGTGTATATACTATACACACACACACACACACACACACACACACATATATATATATATATGTGTGTGTTTGTGTGTGTGTGTGTGTGTGTGTGCATATATATGGTGGTGTAGTGGTTAGCGTCGCTGACTATGAATCCATCGGCCCCGGGTTCGAGACTCGACGGCAGCCGGCGCGCAGCAAAACCCAGCTGTTCATCCTTCCACACAATAAAGAAAGTGGTTGGTAGATAAATGGGTACCCTAGGTGGCCTAGTGGTTAAGACGCTGGGCTGCTGATGGGGCGTGGTTCGGATTCCACGTTAAACTGTAGGTCTACGGTGGAGTGAAAAGCTTGACCTTCGTCAGAATGAACAATTCGGGCGGAAGCTAACGGAAGGTTACCAAAGGTAAGGTAAGGTGTGTGTGTATATATATATATAGAGAGAGAGAGGGGGGGGGGGGGTTGACAAAAGTAAATAGACACCATATGCACGATAATTGCCCTGAAACTTGTGAAAAAGACTTTGTTAAAACTAAATTGTGAGAGTAAAGTAATTACCGTATCAAAGATGAATAAGAATGTATTTCAAAATGCCAAGATGCAGAGGTTCCCGGCAATTGACAAATTCCACAAGAGGTCGAATTAATTATTATTGGATTTTGGGAAGCAGACCAAAGTCAAAGAGGAATTTCGCGAAGTGGCTTTGCGTCACATTATCAACAATTAACAGTAATTGTGGAGAAAACAGCAATTACTGATTGTCGTAGCCGTCCAGATTCATCTGAAAGACAACTTCGTACAATCGGAACATGTTCAGAAATGAATTCTCGCAAAAGCGCTGCTGAATTGGCCGTTGAAATTAAGGTTAACGCTAGGGTCATCGGACGATATTCACGACATGGGCTACTATTGCGGCGCATTTAGTAGAAAGAAACCCATGTTCACCCCTCGCAACACTGCCCGTCAGAAGCAGCGAATAGCATCGATGGTCAAACGTGATTCTGTCCTTTGGATCACCGTAATCTTCTCGGATGAGTCTCGGTTTCTTCATTTCCAGAGAGTGAGCGTGTGTAGGTATGGAGATATCCATCCCAGGATTTTTCTCGGAGGCATCTGAAAGATACGGTAAAACGTAAGGGATTTTCTGTAATGGTGTTGGGTGCAATTTGGACCGATATAAGAAGAGAGTTGGTGATCCGCATAGAAACTGTTAATTCGGTCAAATATATGAAGATCCTGGTAAAGGGGGGGGGGGCTGCTACTCATCTATTCCAATGAAAATGTATCTCCACACCAAGGTTTATTCCTGGAAGATGGTGTCCCAGCTCATACTGTTCGTGCTACTCACGGCTGGCATAACAGCCAAGGAATTGAACGTTTTCCATGGCCAAATCAATCTCCGCATATGAATCCAATAGAACACGCGTGGTACATGTTAGATCGGTCATTAAAGAAGTGGCGACCAGAGACTACATCTAGGGAAAACCTTGTCAAAGACATAAAAACAAATAGCAAAGCTCTTCAAAAGAATGTCAGAACATGTTTCAGATTTACGAAATGCAAAGAGAAAAACAATAAGATTCTAAATGATGAGGATTAAACAAATTTATTATTTATTGACTTTTATCATCAAATCAAGAAGGTTTGGAAAACCAAATTGGCTATATATTTTGTCAACATCTGTATTTTCTCTTGCAGAAGGGGGAACCAAGGAGGAATACCCGCAAAAACGCCCCCCCCCCATAATGGAAGAAGAGAGCCAAAATCAAGGTCCAAGGTTCTCGAGATGTTTGGAAGCTGCATTTGAAAAGCTGGAGGTCATAGACAGGGGGAAAGGTGGATTGAGGAAGGTTGTTCCAGGTTTGGACAGAAAAGGAATTGGAATGTGCCGAAAGTCTCGTACTGCGCGCTCTCCTTAAAGGAGGAGACACGCAGCTAGAGAGTTCAGAAGAGCAGTGTCCGTTATAATAGCGATAATAGAGAGAGAGAGTGAGGCAACATTGCGGCGAACAGAGAAGGATTGAGACAGTCAGTAAGAGGTAGGGAATTGATGAGATGAAAAGCCTTTGATTGCACCCGGTCAAGTAGAGCTGTGTGGGTTGAGCTACCCAACACATGGGAAGCGGACTCCATACAGGGACGGCCAAGACCCCTGTACAGAAACAGCAACTAAGTCGGGGTGAAGAAACTGCGGAACCTATACAGCACACTCTTAGAAACTGTTTTAGAAAGAGGGTACATGTATAAGTGATCTTCCAAGAAAGATGACGAAAAAAGGAAACGCCAAGAATGTTAAGAGAAGAGAAAGAATTAAGTTGTGTATTGTTGAAGATAAGGGAATAGTCATGTGGATGAGTGTGACGAGTAAACAGATAAAGGAACTGAGTTTTTGAGGCATTGAAAACTTCAAGGTTTTCTCTGCCTCAGAGAGAGTAGAAAGATCAGAGGTCAGGCGCATCATAGCTGTCCCACACGAAGCATGTAGTGAACTACTAACAAACATTGCAATAAATTGAATACGGATAAGGATGTTCTTTGGACTAGACTAACACAGAGCATTGTTGCTTCCAGTGGTGATGAACCACGTACGAAAGCCTCGTCAGTACTTTGATTACCTATTTGCTTGACAATGCTGTTGCGAGCTACTCGTACGCTGAAAAAGATATTTAACTCTTCATACTTCCACTCAAACTATGAATGCATCGGTGATTAATATATATATATATATATATATATATATATATATATATATATATACACACTGTGTGTGTGTGTGTGTGTGTGTGTGTGTGTATATGCACATATGTGTGTGTGTGTGTAGTTTCCACACATGTATCTGAGATTTTAAAAGCTATATTTCTTGATGTAAAAGAAATAAAATGATGTAGAAAAAAAAATAATGGTATATGATTTAAAATAAATCACAATCTCTAAACTTTTATGCAAGTTCATTGGAAACTTTTGTATACATGTGCCCCGTTGGTGAGTCTCCGAATATCTAATCGATACTCGATTTGAGCCCACACCTGGCTCAACATCTCGGGCGACACTGTGTTGATGCCTGTTGTAATCGTCTGTTTCAGCATTTCCAAATTGTCCACCTTTTCGGAATAAACGAGTATTTCACGTATCCCCAAATGAAAAAATCGAGTGACGTGAAATCTGCGATCGTTGGGGTCCGAGCGAGTGGACACGCTCGTCCGGTCCAACGGTCACGGAATTTCTCGTTCAGAACGGCATGCACAATGCTACTGTAATGTGGCAGTGTTGAAAGAGGGCTGACAAGGTTTTCAAACATATCCAGACAGGATTTACTGGTAGCCATTTCCTCTGCAAAGAGAGGACCAATAACTCTGTTTTGTATTAGAGCACATCACACATTCATTTTGGGACTGTCCCCAAATTCTAGAATTGTGGTGATTTACCATTCAGTTTGTGTGAAATGTTGCCTCATTAGTGAAAAGTGCGATTCATAAAATTCTGGTTATCATCTAAAGCTTTGCAGCACTGAAACAGCAAACTCGACACGCTTGGAGTATTGCTCAGTCTTAACACCCTCATATAAGAAAAGAAAACATTAGTCAACTAGGAGGAATTCAGAGAAGTTTCGCAGCCAAGATCAATGGATGCAAAGAACCAAATTACTGGGAAAGATTACATGAATGAAACTGGGAAAGATTACATGAATGAAATTTACGAGTATATTAGCTAAAAAGGAGAAGGAGAGGTACACCATTATTTACAGATGGAAACTAACTAAGAAACTAGTCTCTAATCTCACTTTGAACCGTTTAAACAACAGTGGAAAGTAGGAAAGGAAAAATATGCTCAAACTAAAGGCCCTGAAGGAAATAGCTTTGTTGTCAGAGGGCCAAGACTGTTCAACCAGCTGCTCAAAGAACTACGGAACACGACTGGTATGGGGGTAGAAATCTTGAAAAGAAGGTGCCTGGCTCAGACCAATACAAGATAAGCCGGGAGTACCTGACTATGTAAAGTAGAGAGCGCAAGAAATCAACTCCCTACTTTACCAGGCCAAGTCGAGAGGAGGGAGAACAAACCTGACGGCCGTAAAATGAAGATCATTGCACAGAACACTTGAGAGGAAAGGCATATATATATATATATATATATATACTCAACTTTTCATATATATATCGACAACATTTAGAGTACGTCGTACAGTGTTAGTCTCCGTATATGAAGAAAGATATCGAAACACTTGAAAGAATTCAGAGAAACTCATACGTAACTTTCGTAATAAAAATTAGGAACGAAGATTAGCAGAACTTGATTTGTATTCAGTAGAAAAGAGAAGGCAGGAAAGGTCAACTTATTGAAGGTTTTAAAACTTTAAATAGATTTCATTATATAAATTTCGGACGTGTTTTTTAATAAATTAAATAATGAGACTCGTAACCAGGAATAATGAATTCAAACTTGAAGGTGGAAGATTTAATAGCGCAAATAATAATGAGGGAAAACTTTCATATAATATCGTTATTTTTTGGAATGGTCTTTCGCCGCAGTTCGTGACGGTTAACACGTTTAGCAATTGATTGGATAGATATTTTTTTGCAAATCAAGTTCTGATCCATCATAGTTGGACTCGAGGTGAGCAGGGAGAAAACAAAATGCGGAAAGACGAGTAAATGATGCTTTGATGAAATGATGCTCTCGTGAAAAGATGCCTCTTCTACGTAACGAGTTAAAAATAAATAAATAAATAAAATAAAATAAGTAAATAATCCTAAAAAAATGATGGTGTAGATCAGATTGTTTAGTTTAGCGTTTCGTTCTCTCCTTTTTGTCTTTAACTTCATTTTACGACTTCAAATTTTTAGGGGTGTTTGGATACACGAGGTAGTATGTATGCATCGTGGAAAAATTATTGTTTCTGAATGGAGGTTTGCATCCGTATGAGTGTGAAAGTTTTACTTGGAATTTTCTACGACTGTTCACTTCCTTATCTTTCCTACTTTACTTCCTTCTTTGGTTACCCTACAGTGGATCCTACAGTCTTTGGTAGCCTGTAATACTGTATATATATATATATATATATATATATATATATAATATATATATATATGGCCAAAAAAAAGTCGAAACACTTGTTCTTTGGTTCTGTAAAGATGTAACAAACACCCGAAGGGATACTAAGATTTATTGAACAAAAATAACAATACATGATGCGTGGTACTTCCCCTTCCTAGTCTTTTAGCACCCTTCAGTTCTTGCAGTGACAACTCTTGGCTTTGGCATGGGCCGGACCAAATGCGTGATAATAAACCATTCTCCACTAACCGCCTTCTGACTGCGCGTGCTGATGCTCGCTCTCCCGCTTCTTGCCAGTCCTTCTGCGGGTGCGCACTGCTGGCCCTCTTTTCGCGCAGGCTGGGTCGACGGGAGAAAGCGATCATGGCGTTCTGAGATGACTCTTGGCCGTCCTGACCGTGCCCTCGCTTCATAACTATACCGGCCTTTTGCCACCTTTTAATGATGCTGGAGACAATGATATGATTAGCTTAACCTCTGGCAGCAAGCTGACGGCTGCTCAGGCTCTCCTGATGAAGGGCAGTAATTGTTGACTGGGTTTCTGGAGATCTCTGGGGACCCCATTCTGATCACATCTGAAGAAAGGGATTAATTCATTAATTTGCTCCTTTAATCTATCCTGCGAGATTTTAAGTCGAGACAAAACTTCGGATCTACACCAATTTAATTAGCAATCAGTTAACAGAAATAGTTTTGTGTATCACAGATTATATTATCGAAGAATGAAATGGCAGACGTGATTCACCGTAGAGGGGAACCTGAAGATTTGCTGAAACAGTCTTCTCAAGTAGTTCTCATGCAGTTCAGGCACATTGTGATCACTCTCGCAAACTTAACCCACGAATACAACTTCTACATAACCTAATTCTTGGTTCGGGGCATAGCAAATCGAAAATTCGAAACAAATCATAAGTGTTTCAACTTTTTTGGTCACACACACACACACACACACACACACACACACATATATATAATATATATATATATATATATATATATATACACATTCAACTGCAAAGAACACGCAGTATAAATAACGTAAAGAACGACGCTTGTATAGGAGATATTCCGCGCAAGACGAGAGAGAGAGAACGAAAACAAATGAAAAAATGAGGTGTATATATATATAATGAAGTATGTACGAGTATATACTTCTCAAAGAAGAAAAATCCGTTTGAACCACCAGCTAAAGGTTTCCCACCCCTGAAGTAAATAGGATGTCCCTCATGAACACTTCTTAATTAATTATTAGGTTCGTAACCGCACTGCAGCCAATTTTAATAGATTTAAAATCGTTTCCTAACTGCATTTAATTTTTTTAAACTCTTCAAAACCGTTTGAAAATATAAATTACTAAAAAAAAGTAAGTCGAAATCCGGACGAAACCGTTTCGCAAATTAAAACTAAAAATTTGAAGCGTTTTTGAAAAGAAAGAATTATTCTTACTTTATTTATTAACTCGGAATTCAAATAAATCATAACATAATGAATTATTTAATTGGAATTCATAATAAAAATAATTTTATAAATTAATAATTAATAAGCCAAAATGGAGACCAAAAAACGTTGATTTATGATGCGAGTCACTTTATTTGCTTTTGAGATATACGAGTAATTGTGGATGGAAAGAGGCTATAAATGGACAACATTTGTCAGAATGGAGTTTTAATTGCATTATAGGAACAAAATTGACTTTCATAATGTCGACATTCGGCCTTATTCCGATTGACCTTCAACGAGTATATGGATTTAAATGAAAATCAACAGTTTAATATTTAATTGAGAGTAACTAACGCATGTACGAGTGTGTGTGTATATATATATATATATATATATATATATATATATATATATATATAAGGGTGTCCCAAAAAAAACTATAAAGCTATAAAGAGTATATAGTTTTTTTGGGACACCCTGTATATATATATATCAATTACCAAATGATATCTTTGTTAAAACTAACGAAAATATCACGACTTAACCAATCGTCAAGGGCGTACAGTTGACCTAACCGGGCATTCAATTTAATTTATTACTATAGTTGGTACTGTAAAGCAAAAAACAAGAATACATGGGGGGCCCCTGATCTTCGGGTGATCCAAAATTATTAACCTAACTAAACCAGACCTACCCTAACCTACTGTAATCTAACCGGACATAATGTAACGTAACCTAGCCTGATTTAAACTAACTTAGCACGAACTTACCTGATACGCGTATGGTCGAGATTTTCGACATTACGCAAATTCAGAACTTTTGGTATCGACACACATTGTGCGGATCGACATTGTTCCGCTCCTGAAGCGGAAGTATGTGGGTGTGAGAGGTAGAGGAAGATCGCTTAAAGATGGATGGATGTAATTAAGTCCCCTTGCCGGTAGCGGAACAATGTCGACGTGCGTAATGTCGATACTTAAAGTTAGTTTAAATTAGGTCAGGTTAGATTCAGTTGGATTAGGTTAGGTTACATTATGCCGGTTAGGTTAAGCTAATTTAGGTTAGGTCTGTCATTTTCATTGAAAATCTGAAATTAGTTTGAAATTTGAAATCGATATACTCGCATTAAGGTCAAACGTCGACATTATAAAATTCGATTTTGTTCACGTAACGCGTCCCCTCCCACTCCGTTCTTGACTTTCTCTCCTACTGCCCATAGTTCATATATATATATATATATATATATATATATATATTTCCTCAAAATGTTTCTTGTGAAAATACCTGCGCATAAATGTAATGGTTTTGGTACCAGCGTTTTTTTTTTGCTGTCAATCAAGAAAGAATATTATGTAATTAAATGTAATGAGTGTTATTAAGTATTTAAGGCCCACTTATGCCACACGCTTTTCCATATTAAAATTTGAACGAACACTTCTGATTAATATCTCTTAATTTTTAGGCATTTTACTCGGTAACAGTTAAAGGGCCGAAGATTGAAAAGTATTGCCAGATGTTATTAGCGTATTTAAATTTACGAGCACATAGAGATAAGTTTCTTTGCATCTGGTGTACCCCCGTACTGTTAGTGTACTGCCCGGTAGCGGAACGAAGTTGATACGCGCGATGTTGCCATGCATAATGTCGATAATAAAAAGGAGGGTTAGGTTACGTTACATTATGCCAGGTTAGGTTTCGCTAGGTTAGGTTAGTCTGATTAGGCTTGGTTAGTCATTTTCATTGCGAATCTGGAATGTAGCTTAAAATTTGAAATCCATATACTCGCGTAAGGTCGAATGTCGACATTATGAAATTCGACTTTGTTCTTATAACGCTACTTCTCGAAGCTCACCCTTCTCGAAGCTCACCCTTCTCTCATGCCCATCAGCCAAAATTCTCCACAACTTCGATGTTTGAGAAGTTTCTTTAATTAAAATAGTTCCTGGAAACAGATTTCAAACCACTGTTCCTCGCTAACACGTTACATATCTATCAGTTGTTGATAAAGGGAAATAAACGTATTTTCCCCCGTTCATTCCCCATGTTTATAATAATAATAACGATGATATTTTATGATGAGAGTTAACTACAGTACGAGTATATGAATAACCGTATTCTGGAATATTTGTACGCGGGGGAATTGTTTGGACTGAAGCAATCTGGCGCAGATTTTCATATGATGCTTTAATTATAAGAACGTTGGATTTAATACGACTGAATTGTGGATGAAAACGTCAACATTTCCGTACCAACAAAGCTAACTGACAAAACAGTGAATTTGGTGTATTTTCAAAGTACGCTATTTAATTTTGTAATTAACGAGTGATTTTGATTTTCGAATATGTGTTATTTCCATTACTTAGGTTTAAGTATATGAATGAGGCCCAAACTGTAGAATGGTGGGTTTTTTTAAATTCTTAGTTTACGCTTTTTGTAAGCAAAATTACTCATTTCTTATTCAAATTCCCTGAAAAGGTGTTTTCCCTTATCAAATGTTTTGTCCAGTGATACCCATTACGACTTTTTGCGTGATTTCCCGCGTTAAACCTACGGTTACGATAGGTTAGGCCCTCTCCAAAGATAATTTTTCTAATGCAATTTTTGACGTATCGTCAAGTAAGCGCATCGTGCAAATGTGAAAAAAAGCTTAGTTACGCAGCTTTAATTAACGAAATTCAAGAACCTTTTTACGTTAGCCCTTCACAGACAATTTCTCAATGTTATATGACATAAAAAGCGCATGTTTTTCGAGCGACCCACCTTTATAAGGTAGGTCGCTTGAAAAACATGCGCTTACAAGGTCAAAATCTTTGTGAGAAATTAGCTTCGCTCCTACCTGTCGTAGGGGCAAGTTTGACAAGCTCCGTAATTTGAAGGAATTCACATACAAATTCGTGATGGTATCAATCAAGAGAAAATTTAATAAGCAAAAACATTTTTTCGGGAACATAAGAAAATGGAAACAGCGAAAAATTAAGAATCTTTAAAATGCCAAACCTACCCTACATTTCGGGCCTCATTGATACACTTAAACTTCAGTAATTAAAAAATATGTTAGTAACGCAACATAAAACCTTTAACTAGCGTATATTTGAAAACCAACCACTTAATAATTAAAAAACAAAAAAATTGAGCTTCAAAATACACAAAATTCACGTTTTGTCCACTCCTTTTGTCGGTACGCGGCTGAAGATTGATAACGTAATTGGTCCAGAGCCGTATACCTGCTAAACGGATCGAGTCGGTCGTGATAACGTCTAAATCTTAGAAATGGTGAACAATTTTTACATTCTTAGCAAATAAGTCTAATATTTTGTTTGGAAAATTTGTTCTTTTAATTTCTTTCAGTGAAGAAACCCAAAGAAATAAAAGACCATTAAAATAAACAATATTTATTTCTTCGCCATGGTTTTATATGTTGTATATAATTCCTGAATTCCTCCACGAAATGAAAGAAAAAACGAGTACGAGACTTTTTATAAACGGAAGAATTAGTCACTGAAAACTTTTATATTTTCAATTTTAAAAGACTAATATATATATATATATATATACAGCTAAAAACTCAAAAGAAGGCCTACACTAGGCTTGAATTCCTACCTTTTGTAAGCGTGTTATTAGCATTTAGCATTTTTTATTCTTTTTAATTTGTTTCAGTTATATATATATACAGTATATATATATATATATATATATATATATAAAACCCGTCCGGTTTTCACCTGGACAGTCCGAAATTTGGTGGGTCTTTGTCCAGAGTCTGGTTGGACCCCTGACCCGGACGCCTTATGTCCGGGAAGTGGATTCTGATGAAAGAGTGACACTTTCCAAAATAGAAACTCTGAATTTCTCCAGATTAAAAATCCTTTTATTTTTTAATTGAATTGAATAACCTTTATTAATAATAATAAATACATTGGTTTTACAATTTACAATGACAATTACAATAATTGGGAAGGTAGACTATTTATTTTATTTAATTTGGCCCTTAAGCTTTAGGCTTTACTGGGCTCTTATTAAAAATAAACAGTTAGTTATTATTAATTAATAATAAATAAATAAGTAAATAAGTATTATTAATAGTTAAGGTATGTATTAATCTTAAATTATCATTACTGATATAACGAATGCAAGGTCACCATTGAAGGCATTATACCAATACCATACAAAAAAAATCATTATTATACACGAGAGATAAGAACTGAACAATCCCGAGAAATGTGTTTTTAATACTAGATTACACACGAGAAATGAATAAACAATAGTAATGGACATTAATCCTAGGATAAAAATTAGAAATGGGGAAATAAATACCTGGACAGTGGACACGGGTTATCTATTTTTCTACCGATCGGGAGTCGGGACGTTAAAAAAAAATTTACGATCGTTTAGTCTTCAGTACTTGAAGTAATTACGCTACTCTTAATTCTCTAAAATTATTTCTAAGGATCAGTTGGATTCCGCAGAGAGAGAGAGAGAGAGAGAGTTCATATAGTTGATATTTATATTGTTTTCTTTTTTTTTTACAAAGTGTCTTACAAAATTAAATTTTGTCACGTTTTCTCCACCATTTTATTACAAAGTAAATCAATAAGAAAATTGTGAGGCAGATCGAAAGACGTCACGTCTCGGTTGTATTAAAGGTAAAAAAAAAATTAACACTCAATCCACACACGAATTAACACACAACAATTTACCTATAAATATTTTTAGTCACGAGTCAGCGGTTAATACAGAGTGGCACAAAATAAAGTATAGCCCCATTGAGTTTTGTTAAAAGAAATAATGGGGGCTACTTAATCTTGGGCCACCCTGTATAAGGGGTGTTGCGAAAGTCATGGGTTTTTTCCTAATTTTTTAATCGCATTTTTAAACAGTTATATTTTTTTCTAAAGAAAACAAATTTAGCATAGTTTGTCCAAAAAGAGAATTAGAACATCTACTTTGTTAGCTGCAACGTCACATTCGTATTTTTATCATTGCGTCATATCGTTGCTCGGAAGTTTTATGGTGGTGTCCGAGGAAGTGGAATCTCGTATCGCGAGCGCCGCATTCGGTGTGGCGTCGCGTTTGTTTGCCCGATGTCAAACGTCAGCTCAGTAACTCTAAAATCGATGTCGATAGTGTGTACATTCCCATTAATTTGAAGTGGATAAGCGAAACTTTGCAAATGTTTGTGAACGCTGCTCAGAGGTGGTTGGCCAAAAATTTTGAAATCCTGAAACGCCGACCTTCGCGACACCCGGTACATATCCTTCTAGATCTTATTTTAAGATTAACTTTCGCGATACTCATATCGGTGATAAAAAATAGTTATTGAGATTTACTTCATTTGCTGATATCCGTCCGCCGATTTTAATTAAGGTCTAAGACGGGAATCGAACTTTGTTTGAAACTGAGCTTTTCGCTTTATCTCTTCATAATTGTGGCATAAAATGGCTTCCACCTTTAAAATGCAATTAGCGTTATGATTGGTGCACAGCCTTCATTAAATGAAAGAAAATTATTCTTTTTCATATCCTTTGAAAGTATTCTTACGAGGTTTATTTAGCCTTTGAATAAAAAACAAGAAAACGGGGTTCAAACGTGGAACTATTTTCTCCGTATTACGAATAAGAAGAATTACGTATCTTCGTGGCTGTTGTAAACAGTTAGAAATTTAGCGATCGAAAAATATAATAAAAAAGAAGTCTGACTAATACGAAAAAGAAACATTTTCTTCATTAAGTCTCGAATTTTTTTGTCTTTTGTTGTGATAGAATTAAAGAGAGGCGAAACATCGATGCCCTTTTTGGGAAGTAAATATAAACATTTGATAGTATTTTCGTTTTTTAATCTTCTTCCCGACGAGTCATCGACGATATTTTTCCTAAATTTTTGCCCTTTTCTTTCGTAATTAGAATATTGAATTTTTGTTCACTGAAGATGGAAAAGAGGCATTCTCGAAAAGTATGAATTAAAGAAAACTAAAATGTACATCTAGTGTTTACTTTATTTTGAGGTGAAGGTTCTCCATTTCAGTTTTGAAGACACACACACACACACACACACACACATATATATATATATATATATATATATATATATATATATATATATATATATATATATAGAATGAGACTAAATTTCCTATTCATGGTTTTGTAATTAACGTTAACGTAGCGTTAGAGACAATAAAAAAAAATGTTTGTGTTTGCTTAACCTCCGTAAAAACTAAGGTCATGTAACGGAAGTGAGCTACAGTTTTACGTGAGATCCGAACCTGTATCCCACCAAAGAAGACCCAGAGAACCACTTTAATCGTTGAAATCTGAAGTCCGATCCGAGACTCGAACCCAGAACGTGCAGATTTATCATTAGGCTACCGTGGCGGATATATAACGAATCGGATAAGATGAATTGACAATATCCTATTAACGTTATCCTGAACTTAATTATCTACTGTACACAATCTGACGAAGACATCGAGTCTCTTTTTCAATGGGTGTCTTTCAAACGGTAGCAATTAATGTCTGATAGAAACAGATACATCCCCCTCCAACTTCTCCCCACCAGAAGGTTCAATTAGTTCTCTCCTCCTCCTCCCCACCAGAAGGTTCAATTGGTTCTCTCCTCCTCCTCCCCACCAGAAGGTTCAATTAGTTCTCTCCTCCTCCTCCCCACCAGAAGGTTCAATTAGTTCTCTTCTACGTACCACAATAAAACTCGTAACTATAAAGTAAAAGGTTCCAAAATAACAACAACAAATTTCTATCAGTAGACAATTTTCACTAATGCACCTTCTATATAAATATCGCTTGATGGTGAATAAAAATTTATGCCTTGCTGTTACACCATAATAATAATAATATAATAATAATATAATAATAATAATAATAACGTGAAAAGGTTTGCAAAAATTTCTTTACGTTTATTTGTTTTTTTATTTTCCTTGTTTGTTTCTACATTCACAGAAATTCCTGCGAAGTTGTCTTGAAACTAAAGTACAAATGGAAATACTGTAGGCATCAAAATTCTATTACAGAGAGAGAGAGAGAGAGAGAGAGAGAGAGAGAGAGAGAGAGAGAGAGAGAGAGAGAGAGAGAGAGAGAGTTATTGTGCTGCATTCGTTTATATGTTTAATTATATAGAAAAAAGGCCAGCACCCGTGGTTCAATGTTTCCCTAAAGCGAAATTAACACACTGAGGTCGGGGGTTCGGCTCCCGATGGTGGTGGTTAATGATAATTCAGGGGTTAACGTAATGGGACGCATTAGTCTAGCCTCAGCGCTGGTGCCATTTTCTGGCCCTCTGGACTGATTATTATGTACAGAAAACGGTTTGTGGTCCCAGATAAGAAAATTGAGAAAAAGTTCATAATAAAATATTACCAATTTGGGAATTTCTTTTCAGTTAAGTCCAGAAATGGAGATAAGAGTAAATTTTTCCCGTCGAAAACTAGAAAACGTATAATTGAGGTTAGGAACGTGGCACAGCACTCGCAACCTTTTCCGCACACGATGTCCACCTCAAAATAAAGGTGGGGACCGAGCATGGCCGCTTTCGCTTCACAAACGTGCGTGATGAAATGTTTTCAAATACCTTCCACGAAACGTCTGACGGGGCTGTGAGCAATGTCCGTAATGTTTTCCCACAATTCCACCGATGTGATTTACAGCGTCTCTAATTAACAAATTTTGTCGTAGTGAATTTAGGTTCACGACAAAAGTTCACCTTTAAACAATTCGTGTTCGCCTTTTTATTTCTAGTTTGGATTTTCAGTGACAAAATCGGTATCATCCACTCAATGTCATTCCCACTTCATTCGGCGTCCAAAAGTGGGAAAAACCAGAGGGAGAATTTTAATAGAAGCATTTTTCAAATAAATCTATTCCCAATTCACGTCATTATCATTCTCATCCACGGTTTTCCCATTTTGGTCCAGGTTGGGTTAGGTTAGGTTAATATTAGGTTAGGTCAAATTAAATTAATTTAGGTTAGGAAATACGTATTAGCCAGTGTCATTCGGCGTCTTTACCCCAAATGGGAATGGAGTGACGTTCTTTCTCAAATGAAGAAAATCTTTTTTTCTCTCAAATGTGAATTTTTTTTCCCTTTATGTATTCTCATTCGCTGGCAGCGGATGGGAATGATAATGACATTGAGCGTGAAGTAATCAAATCATCGCCCTTCTAAAACGGTGAAAGAAAACAAAAATAAAACCTAAATATGAAAGTCAAAATTTAAATAAAAAACAACTTTAAAATAATAACTTTAAAAATTTGAGGATCTCATCAGAAAAAAATAAAATAAAAAATTTCAATTGAACTTCTTTGAAGTCCGAAAGAGAAAAAAAATGTCATTAACATTAAAAGTGCAAAAAGTGACGCAATTTTTAAATTATTTAAATTTATTTAAAGTTTCATCACAAATTCTTTTTAAGACTAATTTTAAAATTATTAATTTCACTAAACCAATATACTCTATGTCGCTTTATCTAATAATAATAATAATAATAATAATAATAATAATAATAATTTCTGCATATGATAGTGCGACATTTAATGCTGTAGTTCAGTAGAATACACAAAATATAAAACAATAGTAACAATTATATTACTAAATACTAATATTAATATTACAATGTATTATTTTTATACGAGTTGATGGTGCACATCAGTTGCTACAGGAAACATACATGCATACTTACATGCACATGCGATATATAACCTTTGTTAGCTTCCCCCCGAATTGTTCATTCTGACGAAGGTCAAGCTTTTTACTCCACCTTAGACCTACAGTTTAACGTGGAATCCGAACTACGCCCCACCAGCAGCCCAGCGTCTTAACAACTAGACCACCCAGGGTACCCATTTATCTACCAACCACTTTCTTTGTTGTGTGGAAGGATGAACAGCTGGGTTTTGCTGCGTGCAGGCTGCCGTCAGTGGGTCTCGATCCCGGGGCCGATGGATTCGTAGTCAGCGACGCTAACCACTACACCACCGAGGCGCATATATACCTTATGAACCTTATGTTGTTTCGTGCGTTGGTCTCTCTTCACACGGAGGTCAAGCTGGTGGCCCCGCCTCTAGGTCTGGCCTGGTGGAGGAGCGAGTTGCTTTCTTGCGCTCTCCACCGTACATAGCCAGGCACGCCCGGCTCATCTGGTACTGTCCTGAGCCAGGCATCCAGTCTTTTCTTGAAGACTTCAACTTTGACCCCCGTTACGTTTCTGAGGTCCTTAGGAAGCTGGTTGAAAAGTCTTGGCCCCCTGACAACCAAGCTATTTTCCTTCAGGGTTGAGGAGGTCCCTTGTCGGCTTTAATTTGGGAACACTACACATTCTGCCTTTCCTATTTTCCAGTGTTGTTTGAATGGTAATTGGGTTTAGTTTTAGGTTTGGTACCAGTTTTTCGATCATTTTCCATATGTAGATTATGATGTACCTCTCTCTTCTTCTTTCCAGTGAGTACAGATTTAGTTTACGTAGTCTTTCCCAGTAGTTGAGTTCTTTGCAGCCATCAATCTTGGCTGTGAAATGCCTTTGCGTTTCTTCTAGTTTATTAGTTTCTTCCTTTTTATATGGGGACGTCAAAACTGAGCAGTATTCAAGTTTTGGTATAATCAGTGTTTTTAGCAGGGGAATCATTACTGTCCTGTCCCTTCTCTTGAACGTTCTTAGAACCTGTCCGGCGACTCTTTTTGCTTTATTTATCGCTATCTGATTTTGTGTTTCGAATTTCGCATCATCTGTCATTATTATCCCGAGATCAATCGCTTTCATGCTTCTCTGAATTTCCTGTCTATCTGGAGCATAATATGCAGTCTGTTTAAGTTCTTCTTTTCTACCATATCTCAAGAGCTGAAATTTCTCGGCGTTGAATGACATGTTGTTGTCTTCTGACCATTTGTATATTTTGTTCGTGTCCCTCTGCAAGGCCTCCACGTCATGTACATCGCTGATTTTTCTGCTGATCTTTGTATCGTCTGCAAAGGATGTTACTATACTATTGCTGTTTACTCCGCTGTCTATGTCTGTTAGCATGATAATGAACAGGAGTGGGGCCAGTACTGTCCCTTGTGGTACTGAGCTGCGTACTTCCGATTCTGATGATGATATACCTTGAATTTTGACGACCTGCAGACGATCACTAAGGAAGTTGTAGATCCATTTTCCCACTTTGCCTGTTATTCCCATGTCTTTAATTTTATGTCTATTATACCATGGTCACATTTATCGAAAGCTTTAGCAAAATCTGTGTATATAACATCGTAGTTGTCATTGCCTTCCAATGCATCTAGGATATTGTTGTAGTGCTCTATTAGTTGTGATAGGCATGATCTACCTGATCGGAATCCATGCTGATTTTCGTTGAATCTTTCCCGTGTCTCCAGGAAATCATAAATTTTCTCTCTAACTATTTTTCAAATACTTTGGTGAGGTGGGACGTCAATGACACTGGTCTATAGTTCTTTGCTTGAGATCTGTCCCCTCCTTTATATATAGGGACAATGTTTGCTCTTTTCAAGACGCTCGGTATTTCCCCAGTGTCTAGGGATCTTCTCCATATCCAGTATAAAGGTGTAGCTATTTCATTTTTACAGTTTTTAATCAATAATGCGTTCCAATTGTCCGGACCTGCAGCTGAATGTAGTTTCATTAGTCCTATAGCTCTCGCTACATCTTCTGGTGTAAAATCAAAGTCTGTTATATACTCTCCTTGCAATTTCTCTTCAAAGAATGCATTTATGTCAGGTATCGCTTTGTCACTTTTTGGGGTACTGAAAACTGATTCATATTGAGCTCTCAATGTATCAGATATTTCTTTTGGATCGTCGGTTAGTTCATTATTTCCCGTCCTTAAGGGCCCAATAGCGGCGCGCGTTTTTGTTTTCCTTTTTGCATAGCTATAGAAGTATTTTGGATTTTCCTTTATTGCTTCTACCGCCTTTTCCTCTTCCCTCTCTGTATGGTCCTTAATCAGGGCTTGTATTTCCCTATCGATACCCTCCAGTTTTTCTTTTATTGTTTTCCTGTCATTATCTCCGCAGTTACCTAACTTCGCCTCCACTCTCTTTCTTTTGCGGAATAGTCTTCTCTTTTACCTTTCTAGCCAGCTCCTCTTTCCTTTTGGCTGTGATTTCGGAGCATATTTTTCTAAAATTCTCAGCGTTTTTTCCTCCAAGGTTGTTAGCATTTCTTCAGTTGTTTTATTCTCGAAAATTGTTCTCCATTCTATTTGGGCCATGTGCGATCTGATTGCTTCCCAATTTATAGTCTTCGAGTTTAAGTTAAAGGCCCCGAATTTACTTCTTTCCACAATATGTGTATTGTCTTCTAATGCTGCCGTCATATTTGTTGATATCTCGATTAAGTTGTGGTCTGAGATAATGGTTGGGGTTATTTTTATATCAGCAATCAAGTTCGTGTTATTCGTGAATACCAGATCCAGGCAGTTATTTTTTCTGGTATTTTCTGTTATCTCCTGTGTCAACATAAACTCATTTGTGAGAGCCATCAACATTTTTGCTTGTTCCTGGTCTTCTCTTGTGCCCCCCTTGTCCTGGTGAATATATATATTCCTATTCACCTTTTTGTATTTTATAAATGGGAAGTTAAAGTCTCCGCAGATCATTATATTGGGGGATGGAGGGTTTATGGCCTTTATTAGCTTTCTAATGTCATCAATGGCCTCCGAGAATTTTTCGGTTGGGGTGCTTGGAGGTCTATAGATGACTATTACTATCAAGTTTAGTTTTTCTATTTTCACTGCTAGGAGTTCCACATAGCTGTTTGATTTACTTATTATCGTCTCTGTCATATGACCTTCCTGTACATACAGTATATAGCACAGCCACCTTTCCGTCTCGTCGTTCTATCCGCTCTTAGTAAGTTGAAGCCCTCTATATTTATCTCTTTCTTATCAATACAATGTTCGCAGTTTTCACAATTTCCTTGGCAATCTTTAAGATGAGTTTCTGTGAGGTATGCGATGTCCGCCCTTGTTTCGTCCATAAATCCTTTCAGGTACGAAACCTTATTGAGTGATTGGTTTGGTCTTATTCCTTGAATATTAGCCAGGACAATTTTTATGTTCTCTGTTTTTCGTTGCCTCTTGCGCATTTCAAGTTCGTTTTCCTTCGATATCGCTTGATTCGTTGCTCTATGATCCTCCGAAAGAGATCCGTTTCCTCCTACTTGTATTGGTAGCTTCTTGCCCGGCAGCGATTTGGCTCGGGGGTTTCCAGCTGTGTCAACTGCATGTGGATGACATTTAGCATTCGTAAGGTGTCTGCGATGTTGAAAAAATTTTCTTGTTCGCTTATTGTGTTCCTATTGTTGTTCCTATTGTTATTTTTATTCCTATTGTCATTTAAACTTTTTCCTTTGTTCGTTGAGTCCGTCGGGAGATGTTGATAGTAGCATTTATTCCCGAATTTGCAGTTCCATATTTTGAGTAAGTTCTGCAAATGTCCGGGTGGTAGAATTTACATCCGTCTCCAAATTTACAATGACCATTATTATAGAAGAAATTGCATATTGGGGGATGTTCATATATACATTGTCCTCTTTTAAATCTGCAATTTCTTTTATATAATACCTGCATATAATTCCTTCCCCATATTTACTCTTGGCTTTTGTTTTTTGCTCTTATTGGGGGACAGTTTTACTTCGTTTACTTGACTGCCCTCTTGTCTTGTCCTATTTGTGCTATTTGTGCTAGTTGCGTTTGTGTCCTTCGTTGCCCTTATGCTGTGTGTTGTCTTTACACTCTTTGTCGCCTGTGTGTTTTCGGCCTCGTTTTGTGACGGTATTTGATTTTTTCTATTTCGCCTTTCTCCGTTTCTTCCGTTTTCCACTGTTCTTTGTTTCCACTTTCCTCTTTCATTCTCTTCTCGTAGTCTCTTTCTGCTTTAAATATCGTATATATATACTGTACGCACACACACTCACACACACACATATATATACACACATATATATATATATATATATATATGTGTGTGTGTGTACACACATAGACATACATACACATGTCCATACATACGCACATATACATACATAATAGGCACACACACATATGCAGGTACATACATATATATCCATAAATACGCACCCGCATACACACACACACACACACACACACACACACACATGCCTAGTATACATTCGGACAAATGGGACGTTAATGTCTTCATATATTTACATAGTGAAGAACTGGCATTAACAAGCAAATTTTATACTTTATTGGCAGAATGGAGTTGTAGGGTAAATCTCGATGGATAATGCAGAGTAGCGAAGTTATGTGCACTAGTTTTAAAATAAAGGCAAAGATAGAGAAGTACAATATAGAGGCAAAGAAATAGAAGTACATGGAGATCATCTGTCGTGAGCTACCGATATATACAGTTAGGATATTCAGCTAAGATTACACATTGACATAACTACATGTAATTACATATATTCAACTAAAATTATACCTTCATATTTACTTGGATATTAGACGCTGAAATATACCTTTCAACTTTTCAAATGTTCCGTGCGATGATTCCTCATTTCACGAAGGTCAAGTTTGTCGCCCCTCCTCCTGTAATAATAATTAGTAAATATTATATAACTAAAATACCTAAATATTCATTACCTCGCTTATTCAGTATCTTAACAACCTTAGATGCCTTGACCATGCTTATATCTGGTTTTATTCTACCGGTTATTATTATTATTATTTTCGCTTTGCTATAGAGAAATATGGAAGTAAATACGGAAAGAAGAGTATGTAGTTTAATTTTGTTATTGAAATAAGATAGAGGATACAGAGTTATGGCTTGCATGAGTTGATGAATTTGTCTTTCAGTTTTCTTTGGAAGATTTTTAGGTCCGTCCTGGATTGTTTTATCTCTTGATCAAATGAATTTCAAAGTTTGAACCAGTTGAGGATAAGGATTTAGTCGCACAATTTAGAGTATAGTTCGATTTTCTGATGTACGTGTCTGGTCGTCTTGCGTTAAAGCGAGTTGTGTTTGGGAAGGTAATATTTTGTTCTGTTTTGTTGTGGACAATTTGATGCATACGATTATATGAGCCAATGTTTATTTTGTAGATTTCTCCTAATTTAAGACTTTTTAACTCGTCCGATTTATAAATTTTCCTAATTAATCTTTTTTCCATTACTATCAATGGCTGTAACGAAAATTGACGCGTGCTTCCGTAAGCACTAATGCTGTATTGTAGGTGTGGGTGTGTGTACATCATGATGAAGTATATGGATGGAAGAACCTGTTTTGGGAGTGCTGCACCAGTTTTCGAAATTGTGAATGAGACCTTGGCTAATTTGTTGCATAGATCTTGAGTGTGCTCTTTGAATGACAGGTTTGAATCGATGGTAATTTCCAGAAGTTTGGCCGATTGCACTCGCTCAACAAGGAGTGAATTTATCAATAATAATAATAATAATAATAATAATAGCCAATAATAATAATAATAATACAGTCAGTTTAATTGATATTCGTAATAAACAAATTTAAAGCATTTATGGCGAATCCGTTAAAATAACGCTACTCACATATTCACTTACGAAAAATAATAATAATGACTGAGATTGTTTACGTTCCTTTCTATAACATCTAATATTAGACGAAAGAGGCAATCTAGTTTTTCGTGGCAGAGATTCGAACCAGTAATCCATCAAGGAAAATCCACAGACGCATCTTAATTACTAAAATTGTAAGTCCGATCCGAGATCTCTCGTGCGTGTTGAATTGTAAAATTCATCCTGTATATATATATATATAGCTCGTTCAGTATTTTTCAAAAAATACCATGGTGTTCATCATTCTCTACATAGGTAATTTATATCATTGTGTATATATACACATCCTTATGGAATATATAGTAACAGAATAGGGCCTGATAATGTTCATACTTTCTTGGGTGGTCATTAATGAGCCCATCCCTTTTACAGAAGTCTCTTCCTACTGAGGTGGGGCCTGTACATCTCTCTCTGATGTATATTCTGACCACCTTTGGTTAGAGATTATGAATTGTCCAATCAGGGACTGTTTCATTTTTTTTCCAAAAACCTGACCAATCAAAAGAATGGAAATATTTGTACAGTTCAAATACAATACTACTTCATTATTAGAATATATATTATATATATATACACAATGAATACACTTTTAAACTTAAATCTACTAAATCAAATGAACTTTCTAATCAAATGTCAATTGCAGATTTATACAAACTTTAAAAATCACCTTAGTAGGTACTTTCAGAAATACTTACTGGAAAATGCGTCCATTCCTACATTGTTAGCGAGGGTAAGCAGGGTAAGAACACACATTTAGTTAGAAATAAAAACAATTCCTCCAACAAAATCAATACAGAAAATAAAAAAACTGAAAAATAAAAACTTGGTGCTTACATTTACTAAACACTGTTGTAAATACCCCCAAAAAATGAAACTGTACAAGTCCATATTATATGCAGAGAAAGAACTAAAACCTCCAGAATATTATACAGTTACTCAAAGAATGCTTAACCACATCTAAGATTAGTAAATTCACCACAATTTATTCCATATTTATACATTTTAATTATGTATATATACAGTGTCTGAGTAGGTAAAATGAGCATAATCTAGTATGGTCCCTCCAAATTCATTTGGTCAGGGACATAATAACTATAACAATAGCAGCTTTAATTAATTTAATTATATAGTAACTCAAATCTAGAGTAGTGGGAGCCAAGTAATTCTTACTTGATCCCTTGATATATATAAGAAAATTATTTCACGAAAGTAACACGTGAATAATATTTATGATAAAAATAACCACGAAAGAAAAGACGAAATAGTGCTCAAGCGCTTTTGTCTCAGTGTTCCTCAGGATGTCATTAGACGAAAAAGCTTAGGCACTATTTCGTGTTTTCTTTTTCCTTCGTGGTTATTTTCTTCATATATATATATATATGGGACCAGTTGAGACAGTTTCTCTCCGTTCGCAAATCCGCCACATAAGCCGTTCTTGGTCGCGCTTCCATCATATCCAACTGCTAACCACTGCACCAGTGACATGGAGATTACGTAGTCTCCAGCTATAGACGATTATGTCGGCATCTGCGCGTTCACAGAATAATGAGAGACGAGTGTCAGACGCGCTTCTCTACAATTACGAGTGATTACCCACCCGTAATAAGAAATCTTTTTACCCGCAGTTTAATATTACAAGGACCAAATTATTCATGTAAATTTTCATTTCGAAATTAAAAACCAAGAAAGTAAATTTCATATTACTTAAACTTAAAGGTAATGAAATACTTCGCTCTAAAAATCATTTTAAAATTTTAAATATTTAAAAATTTTCCCAAACTCGTAAATAATTTATTTTTTTGGCTCTTTAGTGACAATACAGTAATTAGAAATCTTTCTTACGCAATATATTGTATACATATTCGATAATAATTATTAATATAATGTTTTTAATGTTGAGTTTTATTGTGAAGCTGCATTCTTCAAGAAATAATGTCGAAGAAAAGATGTGTGACAGATTCATTCCTGTGCAATAACATAAAGCAACGTTCTCTCGAACACAAACCTCCTCCAATCCATTGACGACAGAACGTTAAAAAGAGCTCGTCTTTCGATTGTGGTGAAACCAAGGGAAGATTTATCACCTTTAGTTGTCCTATTACCCACTACTGTGTGTGTGTGTGAGAGAGAGAGAGAGAGAGAGAGAGAGAGAGAGAGAGAGAGAGAGAGAAAATTTGTATTCGTTCAAATTTCGGAGTCAACAACTAATGTTTAGTTTTCGTCTCTGCAGCCCAAATCTCGAAGTGAGAGCCTGGCGTCCGTGTACTCTTCCGGAGGAGAGGGGCGTTTCGGAGCAGTGTCAGTCCAGGGAGAAATAAAAGTGGCACTCCAGTACAACTACAAGGAGGAGCAGCTCGAGTGCCACGTCATTCAGTGTCGCGATTTGGCGCCTGTCGATACAAAGAGAAACAGATCTGATCCGTAAGTATATTCCGGTGTTTTATGCTATATATACGAGTGTGTGTGTGTGTATATATTATATATATATATATATATATATATATATATATATACACCTTCGTTAACTTTGGTTTTTGCTACCGCCCGATTTTTTCATTTTGACGAAGGTCAAGTTTGTTCACCTTGGACCTACAGCTTAACGTGGAATTCGAACTAGGGCTGCTCGATAATCGCGAGAATCGCGATAATCGTTCGCCAGTTTTAAAATGGCGATTATCGTGAAGCATTTTCTGCTTGGTGATAATCGGAGTTTTGATTAAAAAATGAGTAAAAGTAAAATAGATAATTTTTAGCATTATTTAAAGTTAAAACTTAGGATGCAAATTGCAAAACGAACGATATTAAACTTAAAATAGAGTAACTGATAATAATTTGAGGTGATTTTTTACAAACCTTTCCTCTTCATGAAAATAAAATTCACAATTTATTTATATTAAACAAGATATCAATACAATTAAATATATATATATATATATATATATATATATATATAATATATAATATATAATATATCGTGATAATTGCGATAATCGTTATCCATTCTCTGACGATTATTGTGGGTCATTTTTTGGGTTTCAAGCAACCCTAATTCGAGCCACGACCCACCACAGGTAGTCAGAAATTACAAAGGTTTTGCCCGGACTCGATCTCCCCCCTCCTGATCAGCAGTCCAGCGTCTTAACCACTAGGCTACCCAGGGTACCCATTTATCTACCAACCGATTTTTTTTTTTGGAACGATGAACAACTGAGTAAGCTGTGCGCCGGGGCCGGAGGATTCGTAGTCAGCGATGCTAACTACTACACCACCGAGGCGCATATATATATATATGAGAGAGAGAGAGAGAGAGAGAGAGAGAGAGAGAGAGAGAGAGGAGAGAGAGAGAGAGAGACTATAATAAGCGTAGGTTGATGTAAATAAGAAGACTAAAGTAAACCACAGAGACAAGAGGTTTCGTCTGCGCCTCTAGCGTGGAACACGTCCCGGCAAAAGACGTGCTCAGGGAGTGGCTAACCCAAGAGGAGCAGGAAGAAACTCTTCTGTGCTGTACGTTTTACATCAGTGTCCGCATAACCTTGGTTTTGCTTCCGCCGCCCGAATTGTTTATTCTGACGAAGGTCAAGCTTGTCACTCCACCTTAGACCTACAGTTTAACGTGGAATTCGAACCACTCCCCACCAGCACCACAGCGGGTTAACTACTAGGCTACCCAGGGTACCCATTTATCTACCAACTAATTTTTATTGTGTGGAAGAATGAACAGCTGGGTTTTGCTGCGCGCCGCCTGCCATTACCGGGTCTCGATCCCAGGCAGATGGATTCGTAGTCAGCGACGCTAACCACTACACCCCGAGGTGTGTGTGTATATATATTGCGCGAAAACGAATATGGATTTGGGTATTCTTTGAATTGGGCTAACACGGGGCAGTGTTACTTTCAGTGATGATGAGCTACATACGGAAGCCTCGTCAGTACACTGATCCCCTTTTTCCTTGACAATGCTGCTACGAGCTGCTCGTACCCCGAAATTGGAGTATGGGTAAAATAATTCTTTACGTGAAAAAATTTTCAACTTTTCATCCTTCTACTTAAGCTATGAATACGTCAATATATATATATATATATATATATATAGTATGTTGCCAGGTTTGGCCCAGTGGGTTGCGAGATGGTGAAGGAAAAGTTCTTTAATTCTATCATTCCTTGATCGAGTTCACTGCAAGTCTCGTATGGGCCTCTCCCTTTTTAAATGATATATGGCTGCCCGTACGATAAACATTGTTCTCCGATTCACTCGATTAACAATTGAGATACCTGCCCCCTACAATTGCCGCGTTCCAAAGTTAGCAACTTCCACTTTGCACGTCCTTCCTGGCTGCCTGCCAGACACAAAGTGTCCGTAAGTGCCTTATGCCCCGTGACTCCAGGCACAAACTAGGCGTAACTAGGCGTTATTCTACAATATATATATATATATATATATATATATATATTATATATATATATATATATATATAAAGGGTACCAAACAGCAACAAACCGGCTGTCCCTACGAGGCTGTTTGGTTAAGGAGGAAGGTTTAAAAGTGGAAGAAAATTAAAGACAAGTGAAAATTTTAAGGCAAAGAAAAGAGGGAGGTTGAAAGAAGGGAGGTTGAAAGAAAGGAGGTTGAAAGAAAGGAGGTTGAAAGAAAGGAGGTTGAAAAAAGGGAGGTTGAAAGAAAGGAGGTTGAAAAAAGGGAGGTTGAAAGAAAGGAGGTTGAAAAAAGGGAGGTTGAAAGAAAGGAGGTTGAAAAAAGGGAGGTTGAAAGAAAGGAGGTTGAAAGAAAGGAGGTTGAAAGAAAGGAGGTTGAAAGAAAGGAGGTTGAAAAAAGGGAGGTTGAAAGAAAGGAGGTTGAAAAAAGGGAGGTTGAAAGAAAGGAGGGAAATTTAAAGATAAAGTGAAATTTTGAAAGCAAAGAGGAGAGAATCCGAGTGAAAATTCTACACTACTTTTATTCGCTAACAAATGTTTCTAACTCGTTATTTAAGGCAAGATAAGCATCTAGTCTCTTTTTAAAGGATTCGATCGAATTACTTTGAACTCCGCTGGCTGGCAATCCATTCCACAAATTAACTGTACGATTGAAGAAAAAATGTTTAGCTTCATTAGAATTAAAATGTTTACCCACTAATTTTAGACCATGACCGTGAATTCTACCCGTCTTTCTGATTTCTGAAGGCGAAATATTTTTTGGTATCGACGTTATCAGAACTTTTAATCATTTTAAACGCGTGGATTAAAGCTACTGGAATCCACCTTTTTACGAGCGAGAATAAAATTAACGTTTCTAAAAGGGCGGCCTAGGATTTGTTTCTAAGTCTGGGAATCATCTTAGTAGCCCGTCGCTACACTCTGTCCATTCTGTCTATGTCCCGTCGTAAATATGGAGACCAGAACTAAACGCGGTATTCCAGATTGGGGCGTACTAAGGAATTATATAATGTTAACATTGTTTTCTTCGACTTAAAATCATCAAATGATCTACCAATAAATTCTAAGATTCTATTTACTTTTCCTTCTATCCGCTTCGATACGCTGCTTACTCGGTTTAAGAGTGTCGGCAACAATAATACCTAATTCTTTCTCTTCCGTAATACTCGTTAGTGTCCCGTCACGCGTAGATTACTCTTCCTTAACGTTGTTTCTACCAATATACAATGTTGTATATTTATCTATATTAAAGTTTATTTGCCAAGTTTCTGACCACTCGAGTAATTTATTAACATCTACTTGAATCTGCAAACGTTCCGACGCTGATTTTGTTCGTCCCCCCTAGTTTGGTATCATCCCTAAAGTTTGAAATTATACTGTTAATTCCTGCGTTGATGTCATTGATATAAATAATAAAAAAAAAATGGTTCCAGAACCGATCCCTGAGGCATACCGCTAGTTACACTGCTCCAGTTAGATGCTTCGCCATTAATGATCACTCTTTGTTTACGTCCGCTAAGCCAATTTTCGATCCATTTGAGAACATTACCATCACTTCCGTGAGACTGAAGTTTAGCTAATAACCTCCTCTGGAGCACTTTATCAAAAGCCTTTTAGAAATTACGTTGAAAGCTCTTATACCCGCATATATATACAGTATATGAGATTGGATAAAAGGCAGCCACATGCTCGATCCCAATTTCCAAATTGAAAACTTAATTTCTTCGAACAAACTATTCATTTGAGTTACATATTTCGTAAACGAAGATAATATAAAAGAAAAATATCTCAAAAACGTCACTTTTAGAACGGAAAATTTTTGTTATCTCTTTCTTGGAGTATTAAAATGTTTTCAAATGAAGCGTCGTTTCGATTCGTTTGAGATATTTTTGGAAGTTTCGCTTCAAAACGTGAGTTCCAACGCGTCTTTTCCTTGTTCTTATTACATTACGGCGTCATTGAAAGGAAATGCCTCAAATTTAATTCCAGTGTTATTTCCCGTAAAGTAAAAATCCCTAATTTTATTCCACGTTTTTTATCTTTCACAATTGTTGATACTACGCAACTTATATATATATATATATATATATATATATTAATATATATAGGGTGAACCAAATGTAGGTGGACAGTAAATGATAACGTTTATTTTGAGAATACATATTTAATTTTTTTGTATACTATAATACAAAATAAAATTTAAATAAATTTAGTTATAATATTTAATATAATAAAACACAAACACCATAGTTATAATGAACACCATAGTTATAATATAATATAACACAAACCGTATTCAACCTACTGTCCACCTACTTTTGGTTCACCGTGTATATATATATATATATATATATATTATATATATATATATAATATATATATATATATACTGTAATAATATGGTTAATCCATTTATGCACATTTCTAATGAAGCATAGCCAAAACAAAGCCTACGTATAATCAGCGATTACTGTACTATTTTAATGCGCGACACTCAATATATTTTTCTATGTTAAAGTTGGCAGCCATGGTACCCTCTGCTGGACGCAGTTGGTAACCTTCGGGTAATTAACAGAAGAGTGGAATGGAGTTATTTAGATGTTTGTTAATATTTTAAAGTAAAAGCACAATTTTTGCGAGTAAAGTTAATTGGACATCGTTTAACAGTTCAAATGTGGTAAAATGTCATAATACATCAGTTGTATGTTGGCAGACAGTCATACGCCGATTTGACAGGGTCAGGCCGACATCGAGGGGTGTGCGGGTAAATGGCACCTATGCCAACACCAATAGTGGGGCAGGGTAAATGACATTCATATCGACCCTCGTTTAGGGGCGGGGTATAAGGAAGGGTATGGGAGGGAGGTTTATTATTATTACTATTATTATTATTAACTCGAATCATGAAAAATACTCTCTCTCTCTCTCTCTCTCTCTCTCTCTCTCTCTCTCTCTCTCAATTTTCCAGTATGGGCTGGAACCAAGAACTGAAGACCTCACTTACTCATCTAGTCGTTTATATCCTTTTCCACACACACACACACACACACACACACACCACACACACACATATATATATATATATATATATATATATAGTATTTAAAACATATGTTATTAGATTACGTTTCAATATGAGAAAAAGCTTCACTGTTTACACAGATCACCTCGCTCAACCATACGCACATTTCAAAAGATAAGTAGCACGCAGCATCATTACCAAGTAAATGGAGAATCAAGCAAAGTATAGACAGTTCCATAACCATTTCCGGGAGCATGATTCACCGGGAGCTTCACAAATTTGCGCTTCCTCCTCAATATTAGTCTCGACATTCAAATAATGTACTGAGTACTGACCAATGGCATGGATCATGCGTAAATTTGTAACCAACCTGTTATATGATCTTTAACGTTCCGTAACACCTTAAACATACGTAAACATTTTTAATTACGAGATACAATAGAGAGAGAGAGAGAGAGAGAGAGAGAGAGAGAGAGAGAGAGAGAGAGAGAGAGAGAGAGGTTCTTTATATCCTGTGCTATTACAAATATAAACAAAGGAACACATCCCATAATGATTACATTCGTCTTACACTGAAAAAATAGTAAATAGTAAGAAATAGCTATTATTTCTTTCTTTTTTCACCACTAATTTCAACATCATTTACAAGCAGTCGGGAGACCAAAAACCAGCGCAGAGCTCAGGCCAATTCATTGGTCATTGCTCTAACTCCCGCGTTACTATTATGACCATCATGATCTGGATTAAAAAAAAGAATATAGTAACTTTTGTGCTGAATCAAATACGCTAATGAGGAAATTCAAATACTGTACAGTTTAGGTACAATAAAATACGGTTATTCAAACGTTTTGATCTAGTATATATAATTCAGGGGTGCTCAGACTTCGGAGACCTTAGGGCAAAATTTGCTAACTATTATCTTTGGCGGGCACAAACACCAAAATTTTCCCCTAATTTATGAACTAATAT
The DNA here is from genome assembly GCA_023014485.1 of Bathynomus jamesi. Taxonomy (NCBI): domain Eukaryota; kingdom Metazoa; phylum Arthropoda; class Malacostraca; order Isopoda; family Cirolanidae; genus Bathynomus; species Bathynomus jamesi. Next base: position 95,636 of record JAJOZX010000079.1, on the reverse strand, counting down.
CAGAGGCTGAACTTTTACCACTTGAAACTTCAAAATCGGACACGCTGCCGGTCGAAATAATGCTAAACTTTTAATACTAAATGTGAAAACGTCAAATTACGTAAAAAACGACTTAAAAATTAGACAAATTTCAAATTCGCATCCACACACAAGATGACACGAACGGGTGAACGGTCGACATGATGCTAAACTTTTAATACTAAATGTGAAAACGTCAAATTACGTAATAAACGACTAAAAAATAGACACATTTCATGTTCGCATCCACACACAAGGTCACGCGGACAGGTCAAACGCGGAACTAAATATCGATCCGCCCACTCATCTTTATAAAATCAATAAAAATTCGAAAAGACACAGAAAGCCTAGCGAGTCGTTTCTAAAATGCCTTCTGATTGGTTGTATTTTCACGAAACACCCAATCAGCCAACTCGATTCATTATATCCGTTGAAATAGAATCGTCGCTTTAAGCGACACAGAAATTGGCGGAGCAAAGCAATGGTTTCAGACATGTTTTAAACATGTATGTGAGCGCTCTGCTCGCATGTAAAAATTCATTTCTAGTAATTTTTATATTGCCAGTTAAGATTTCATTTAGGCCGGCTATTCCAAAATAAACCAGCGGGCACATTCAAATCCATGGCGGGCACACGTGTGCCCGCGGGCACGGGTGTGAGCACCCCTGAATTATATATTGTCGACAATTGTGGATGAGACGTAATACAAACACGGGGAAAAACGCTGCACCTACTGTATAATAAAACGTTTAGTAAGCTACATAGCTTGTCATTTAGATGTTCGGCTTTCCATATGTTTGCCCTCAAAATGTACCTAATTTTTACTGAAAGTACTAGGCGTGTCCAGTATAGCTCAATGCATAAAATACATCACTGAGCTATTCCTTTAAGTCAAACTTTGATCCAATCTCGTCATATATCTTCCAACATTTTATATAAATGCCGAAAAGTTATTTTTATTTAAAATTAATACTACATTAATACATATATTCAGTCAAAAGTAGTCTGCTGTTTAAGTTATTTGAAAACGCTGTTTATGATTGACCCTCTCTATTCTTTCACTCCTTTACTTTAGATTTTCAGATATATATATATATATATATATATATATATATATATATATATATATATATATATATATATATATATATATATATAGGTGCTCTTCCAATATGTGCTCTACCGCGAAATTTACATTCCAATACGTGATCTACCTTAGATTATTCGGATTAGCAGCAGGTACGTTAGTTAGCCTTATAAGGCTAACTAACGAAAATATCACGACTTAACCTAACCAATCGTCAAGGGCGTATAGTTGACCTAACGATTGGTTTGGTTAAGTCATGATATTTTCGTTAGTTAGCCTTATAAGGCTAGTTTCACGGTAGAGCACGTATTGGAATATGGTAGATCACAGTTTCGCGGTAGAGCACATATTGGAAGAGCACCTATATATATATATATATATATATATATATATATATATATATATATATATATATATATATATAGGGTGTCCCATAAGTCCGGCATCATAGGAGAAATTCATATTTTTCTATTTCTACAAACCATAATTCATATTTTTCTTATGCTCGGGATGCCAATTTCCCGTCCACCATTCTGTTCAGTGACGACTGACGAGGCTGTTTTTTATGGAAATGGTGAGGTAAATCGACAGAACACCCGCTACTGGTCTCAAAACAACCCTCACTGGTATACCTCTTCAAAGGAACAAGGTGCATCTCGGGTGATGGTATGGTGTGGCATTTGGATGAACATGTCACTGGAGACACCTACCTACGTATGCTCAAGGAAGAAGCATTTCCCAGTGTCTTGAACGAAGAAGGACATTTCCCAACACGGTTCCAGCAAGACGGCGCTCCTGCACATTACAGCACCCAAGTAAGGGAATACCTGTACCAACAATTCCATGGTCATTGGATAGGACGTCGAGGGCCTGTGGAATGGCCAGCTAGAAGTCCGGATCTCACGCCACTAGATTTTTATCTCTAGGGCCACTTGAAAGCGCTGGTATACGCAGAGAAAATTAGGAGTGTTGAACATTTGCGGCAGCGCATTATTGGGGCATGTAACACCATTACTCCTGATATCATTCACCGTGTGCTTGCTGACTGGGTATCACGTCTGAATTTGTGTATTGAAAACAATGGTGGACATATTGAGCACGTTCTGTAAATAAAAGCTTTTGTTTTGCCTTTTTCTATTATTTTTCCTATGATGCCGGACATATGGGACACCCTGTATATATAATCAATGCTTAAGATATGTTTACTATAGCTTAAGAAGAATTATGTTGATTACTTTTTGAAAGTGTACAAGCATTATATGTACTATAAGCTCAGAATCTCGATCGTGGTCGACCGGTGGACCATTAACTCGTTTCAAGACCGCGGAAGTTTGTAAAACTTATCATACGGTTAAACCTATGTTTAACACCTCTCTAGGTAGCGACGGAGAGAAAGATCGCATTGCTCACATTTGTAATCTGTTTGTATTCCTCTTCCTGAAGCTGTCCTTTTTTATTGTCCATGCACTCAACGCATGTTTTAACGCCTCCATTTATTTTTTTAATAATTATACACTGAGTTTGTTGAAACTATACCAGCTGGCAATGCTCACTTTCTTCTAGCGCGTTTAGCGAAGAGTACTGTCCAATGAGTTGCGTCAGTTTTACGCGCTGTGGGTGAGGGACACGTGAAACTTTGCAACACTGCAGTCATTCATTGTTCTTATTACAGAGTCGTTAGTGGCCTGAAAGTTGTTGCAAAGAAAACTAGCACAAAATTCTAAACTTTTATAGAAAAATTACTCCAAACGTAGGTTTCCAGTGCATTTTTCAATTAACATTTTAGGGGAGAGCTAATCATGATTGCCGGACCAAGCAACAAAAAAAAAAAAATTCTTATAATTTTCACAGTGAGTGGGAGGAAGATTGTGGGAAGGCAAAAGTGCGTGTGTTTGATTTACCATTCGACCATACCTCTTGCTAAGAAGGGGAATGTTGAGAGGCATTACAAAACTGTTCACAAGACATGTAAGAGCGACTTTCCAACCGAAAGTGAACTGCGCAAGACGAAGATGAAGAAATTGAAGTCTCAACTTGGTATCCAATAATCCATATTTACTAGGCCCATCGAGAAATCAAAGGCAGCCACAATTGCATCCTTCCGGGTAAGTCACGTGTTAGCTAAGCGCAAGAAACCGTTCGAGGATGGAAATATGGTAAAAAATGCATTTGTGGAAGCAGCAGACTCATTGTTTGATCATTTCAAAAATAAATCGGAAGTAATTTCAGCTACTAATGAAATTCAGCTATCCAGACACACTATTACAGTATTACACGACGTTCAGAAGTGATGGGTGAGGATCTGAGAGCGCAACTAAATGAAGATATAAATGAGTGCGTTTTCTTTTCATTTCACTTTGATCAGTCGACAGATGCTATTGGCATATCCCAGCTGTGCATTTTCATAAGAATAGTATTTAAAAATGTGACTGCTAAGGAGGAATTGCTCAAGATCATACCGTTGAAGGGAAAACTCGAGGAGAGGACATTTTTCAGGCATTCAAAGATTTTGTTAATAACACTCAGTTACCCACTAACAAACTTCTGTCCATTACCACCGATGACTGGCCATCCATACCTGTGGTTTTGTTTCTCTCTGCAAAAATGATAGTGATTTTCCTAACTTCCATAGTTGTCATTGCATAATTCATCAACAATATGAAAGAAGTCGCGGATACTGGGCTCAAGATTGTATGTTCTATTTGGGCAAGAAGTCTGCAGAGGCGCCTCTTTAAGTCTTAACTGGGAGAAAGTGAATCCGAACACAGACCTTTTGCAACACACTGATGTAAGATGGCTTAGTGGGGGAAAATTTATTCAGAGATTTAGAGATTTGTTGACCGAAATCAAGGAGTTTCTGGCCTTAAAAGGCGATGAAAATAAACAGTTGGAAGATGAATTATGATTATTAGATTTAGCTTCTTTGACTGATGTTACTGCTAAGCTCAACGAACTCAGTTTAGAGCTTCAAGAAAAAGATAAAAATATTGTTAAAATGATTAGTTCTGTGAATGCCTTTAAACAAAAATTAAAACTGTTCTCACAACTGCAGCGACACAAATTGAGGCATTTCCCAAATATGATGCCAGAGCTAGAAAGCCAGGAAAAAACCTACAAATTTTGACAAATTTTGGTGTGGAACGGGTGAACAGCCTCATCACGGAGTTTGAGAGGCGCTTCCAAGACTTCGCAATGCTACAACCTGTAGCAAGATTTATGCGCTTTCCGTTTGATGCAGACGTAGATGTTGAAGAAATTGCGTTAAAAATGGCAATATTGTTTCACATGAACACATCTTACATCGAAAGTGAAATTTTAACACTGCAAAACGACCTTGAAATTAGTTCGAGGGCATCCGATACAAATTTTTTGAATCTTCTCGTGGAGGAAAAATACCCAAATCTGAGAAGAAGGTGCTATGTATTTGACAGCATTTTTTGGTTGAACGTACCTCTGTGAATCAGCGTTCTCAAACATGAAAATCATCAAGTCCAAGTAGCGGTCCACTCTAACAGATAATCATCTGGACGCCTGCTTGAGGCTAGCAGTCAGCAACTATAATCCAAACTTTGCGCAGCTTGCTGACGCCATGCAATGTAAATCATCTACCTGTATTTGATAATGTAAGAACCAAAGAATATAATTTTATTCCGTAATATGATTTAAATAAATGTATTTTGCATGAATAAAGAAAATATTTTGGTGTGCAAATTGTTTTTGTCAATTTCAGCGGTGGTAGATCGCGTTAGGATGAGGCTGGCAAAAGTACATTAAATCTTAGGTACCTGAAGTCTGAGCACCCCTGCCATAAGCAATGTGTTATGCATATCAGAATAGAGGATACGTATTAGCACATTTCATGATAGAATAAATCGGACTTTTAAATCAATTATATAATTAATTTATTTTAAGATCCACTTACATAAAATTAAATTTGTCATTTATTTATTTTTAGTTTCTGTAACCTCGTTCGCTTACCGACGATGTCGTCCTTGAATCACGCGCCCATTCAAGGCACGAGCAGCTCGCAGCATCATTAACGAGTAAATAGGGGTTAACACGCGTATGTGCGCACATACACAGTATCATACACTAACATATATCATGATGCATGATATTCCATTTATGGAACACCGGGATTGCACCAGATAGTTTGAATTAAATGCTGGTCATTACCTCGATTGCGGGAGGGTTAACACGTAAAATGCCTCTACACTCTAATTAGTTACGCGTAACTCCTGCATAGCATGCCCATATTTTTTTTTCAGTAACTCTGGCGTAACTTACGCGCAACTTTACTTAACGTAACTTTACCCCGTAACTTTCCTATAATTTTTTTGTCAGTAACTTTCATGTAACTTTTTTATGTGTAACTTTCTCGTCACAAGCAATATTTCCAAAGGAAAACTAAAACACGCGAAGTGATAAAAAGAAATTTAATAATCATACGTAGTATAAACAATACTTAAAAATAACTATATTGGAAATTATATAGGATCAACAGGTACGTCCAATCTTGAAGAATAAATTACCGTGTGTGTGTGTGTGTATATATATATATATATTATTTATTTATTACTGTAAAAATGGCATTGAACATTAAAAAACGTCTAAACCTATTTTGTCTTCATATTTAAATTTAAACACCTTCAAGGCTACATACGTTTTGCCTCCAATTTATACTTTATAAGTTTTAGAGATTTAACAAAAGTAATTGAACCAATTACTTATAGCTCCTTTAAAGGTATATTAATATAATTTGTGAAGTAGAATATTATGGTTTGTCACATCAATAACTTTAGTGAAATCTATAAAGACAAAAGTCATGATTTTTCGGTTTGGGCGACAATGGCGTTTCCTGTAAGATTTAAGATACCTATTTTAGTTGATATTTTCTTACAGAAGCCATACTGATTTGGAGATAATAAATTGTGATTTTAAATATTGGTTTATTCTACTTCTTACGTTTTCTGAAAACTTTTGCTGAATCCAGATAGTGAATACACTGGTCTATAATTAGTAGCTGGTGCGCGATCACCGCCATTAAAGAGAGTATTATACAACCAGTTTTTAGTATTGATGGAAATAGTCTTGTAAAAACGAGTTAATAGGGACAGTTTTCCTTTTCAACTGTCGAGTGTTAATCCAATTTAGAGGACGAGTGTCTTTTAAATTGGGTATGGAGGGAGGAAGAAAAGGTAAAAGGGGTCACTTTGCTAAAGATGAGTGGCATGAAAATATAAGAGACTGTAAATGCGTTAATGAGATACTCGTATGTTTGTTTACTGTTTAAATACCTGTTGCGTAGGCTTACCGCGTTCACTGACAAACTTGTTTCCTGCTGACGGATGAATAGTGAATGGATAGTGAAAGATCATTACCATCTGAAGCTGGGTTTGAAGCAGTATCATCTTCAAGTATAGTTGTAATTTCCTTCATAAAGTCTTCCTCACTCGACCCTCATATCCTGGTACTATTTTGTGAGGTACCTGAACTTTTATTACATGCAGAATTTAGAAAGGACACGTTCACAATTCAACCTGTATTACTCTTAACTATTCAAAACTAAAAAACATTAAGGAGTTGCACGAATGCAAATGGTGTGGGGTCACTCGCATTTGTAAATAGAACTGTCAATAGTTACGTTTATTAGGAAATATTAGAATACTCCATCCCGGAGTCTGCGGAACAGGTGTATGGAAACGAACCATTTATTTTTCTACATGACTTGGCTACAGTTCATGCGGCTCGCGCAACATCTGCGTGGTTAGTGCCCATAAAATTGAAGTACTACCATGGCCAGTTAATTCTCCCGATCTTAATCCATAGAAAATATTTGGAATATTGCTAAACAGACGGTCCAAAAGGGTAAACCACGAACACTTAGTGAAATGAAGATGCGTTTGATGACAACCTGGCAATCGATAACCACCGAAGAATGCAAGAGGCTTGTCAACTCGATGCCACGTCGATTGGAGCCTGTAATCAGGGCTAAGAGTGGACCAACTAAATACTAAGACGCAGAGTTAAAAAGTCTTTGATAAAGGTTTAATATATTAGCAGTAGTCAATAAGCATAATGAATTTATTCTATTTTTTGTAACACCTGACAAGATATTCTAATATTTTGGTACGTCGCTATGCATTAACGTTTCATTCTTTAATAAGGTTTTGGCTATATTAATTTTTTTTTTCAAAATTGGCACACAGAGTTGTCTTTATCATAATGACGTCACAGATACTCGATATTCCTCATAAAGGTGTATGACTTAAAGATATTATCAAGGTCATGAGCGCATTTGAGACAGTATTCTCATTTTTTGGTCCGGAGCTATATATATATATATATATATATATATATATATATATGCGTGTGTGTGTGTCATGTTCAATTTGCATAATATAGGACATAATAATTTAACACATTAATGAAATTAAATCTGCATTTGTCACAATCCAGATTTTTGTGGCTTTTTCGTTTCTGTTTCAGTACTTGATTTTAATTACAATCTCAATTTTATAATATACATACGAGTATTATTCAACGCAAATTAGGGGAATTTATTGGTTATATTTATGTTAAAACATCTTTATAGCTTTTATTGTTGAAAACGTTACGCCAAAGTTACGCGATAAAAGGGAGAAAAAACGGCGACAAAAGTTACGAAATTGTTACGGAAAGAAACAGAGGAAAAGAACCTCACTCTCGTTAAAGCTGGGAAAGTTACGCTAATGTCGCGCATTGAATTCAGAGTTACAAAAAAGTTACGTTAAAATGCGTAACTGACGCGCAACTTACGATATTTGTAAAAATATTTAGAAGTGTAAACGCGAAAGCGTTATGCGTTTCCTCAGTGCGACTGATTTTTTTATGGATTACGATTACAATTATGATTACGAACTATAGAAGAAGATGAATTACGATTACGAATATGATTACAGTGTTTGAAAATATTTGATTACGATTACGAAGGTATGAATATTTGGATTACGATTATGAATACACCATAATCGTAATTAATTGCGGACTATAAGATTATGATTATAATCGGTCCCATGTCTGCTCCGTCGTTTAAATACGCGACAGGTTGCGGTTACTATCGCGACGTCGTTGTGTAGTGGCTAGCGCCATCACCTCGAAAGTTTGAGAGTTCGAGCCCTGGTGGGGGCGATTTTTTTCATACACAAATAAATAAAGACGCGTACACACATTCAAAAACACGTACAGTATGCGAGAGAAAGAAACATAGAGAAAAACACATTCATTCATTCTTTACACACTCTTACATTCATTTTGACAATTTTGCCGCATTCAGCGAATTCCCGGTAGTATATTTGGGAAATACGCCCCAACTACCCTACCACTGAGCCACCCTCCCTTACGACTATCATCCTTTTCGAGTTGACACATAAACTGAAAAGAAAACTGCCCATACACAATTCCTAATGAGTGAAATCACGATCTAGCCGAGTTAACTCGTTGAGCAACTGTATAGACAAGCTTTACTTCCGCATTCACTTCAACAAAATTCTCTTAACAGGGTTCACACTTATTGTGCCTTTACTTTCTTCATTATTTGGTATTTTTAACTATTTAACTCATCATCTATTACATCTTTACGTATATTTTTTACGTACGTGTTAATTTTTTTTAGAGAATCAGTTTATCGTCCATAGTTTTGCTACGTACAGTAAACATATTATTTAAGATTTTTGCGAAGTAGAAATCGTATTGAATTTGCTCAAATTTTTCTATTCATTTTTCCTATCAATTACTATGCATTAATTAATTATTTTCTAAGTATTGTTTAGTATTTAGGTCCTAGCTCAGTGGTGACGAACCTATGGCACGCGATCACATTTGCCTGACACGCCTAAGCAAAATGCAATAACGTTGCGATAATGAGTATAAAATAATAGACTTAATGTGTATAATTTGGTGTAATATATATATAAACTTTGGTGGGCACGCGAATTTGTTTTTATGGTTTACATGGTTTTCTTTGGCACGCGACTGTAAAAAGGTTCGCCACCCCTGTTTTAGACCATACTGGAAATTTGAGTGAGTGAGAAAGAGAAATAAATTTTGTGTGTGTGTGTGTGTGTGTGTGTGGGTGTGTGTACTTCACGATTCCAGTTAATACTACTACTATTACTACTACTACTAATAATAATAATAAACTTCCCCTTCCTTACCCCAACCCCAAACATATATCGGCATGGACGCCATTTACCCCCACTTTCGGTATCGGTAGCCATGGATGCCATCTGCATGAACCCGTCAAACTGGTGTATGACCATCTGCCACTATACTACTTGCATCAACTATGCAGTACAACCAAAATCTACCAAATACCTAGTCTGTTAACGCTCGGGATTTTTAATTATAATTTTTCATACACCTAACCAAGTTAAACAGCTGATACACTATTTATAGAAAATTAAAAATGATAAATTTTAATAACCAACTCAAATATCCATTGTTATATATAATATATATATATATATATATTAACCCTAGGCTAACTTAGTTAATCAATTATTATTATCGTACGTAAATTAGAAATTTCAGGAAATAGCTTTAGGTCTGTATGAGGTAATGCATCCTTTTATAATAATTTTAAACGTACTGGAATTGCAGTACAGTACTGTTTATTCGAAAAATGAAGGTTACATAATTGTTAACTTTGGTGAAGACGTTCAATTTGTTTATATGAAAGATCTGTCCTTCCATATTTAATTCATTATAAATTGCAACGAGTTTTGTTGCGTGGAAAGTAATGAAATTTGTGTTCGTGCTTTTCGCGCTTACGAAATTTTTAAATATGGAAATACTTCATTTCCGATAAATTTTCAACGATTAAAAATGCCAAAACTAAAATTAAACCAAGGTTTAAGACCAGGAATAGTTAGATACTGCGCTTATTAGTCCTGGGCGGATTGGCTCACCGGGACACCAGGACAATTCCTGTTGGGCTGCCCGTAAAATAGGCCTCTCAGGGCCGGTGAAGACTGTAAAGCATCATATTTACATTGTTTAAGAAAACACTTAAACTTTGTGAATGATAATTAGCTTGGAAACGTAAACTAGTTACTAGTATTAAATATATTCACGGTAGGCCTATATGAAATAATCACAAAAAACTCAAAAACTCAAAATCAACAAAATAAATGAGGTCATAGTTGTCTCCTGGAATTTACACGCGATATAACTGCGTGCGCATTACAGAGAAGTAACAACGAGGAACTGGGAAATATATCGGCTGATCACACATTATTGCTAGTTTTACTGATTTGTCTGTAGAAAACCAAAATTTCAGACTTTTTTCTGCAGGCTATCCTATTAAAAAAACTCAAATCACACTGGTTTTTATTGCTTATATTTACTAAGGATTTAAAATGTTCATATTAATTGTTCATATATACACTAAGTTTGCATTTCATGAAATGTTATTTTTTTTAAAGAAGTATAAATGGTACATGATACCTGTCAGATGCTATTTCACTCTCTGTGCTCTTCCTTAGCCTACCTAAAGATTGTAATTGTAATTATTATCGGATAGTTTTATCTTTGTTTGAAAATTATTAAAGTGAACTGCTATAATATTATAAGTTCCTTTGTATTACTCTTTCAATCCTAATAATAATTACTTAAATATATTAAAAGCGGAATACTGTAAAATTAGCCTATTATAAGATAATAAATATATTAAAAAACTGAATACTGTAAAATTAGCCTCTTATAAGATAACAGTTGCGTGGGTTGCGTGAGTCGCTCCTAGAAAATTTTCCTGGCCGTTTTGAGGTCCCAATCCTTTCCCGCTTATTTCGGATGTAATTCTATTCACTCCCAACCACAAGTACAACATTAATTCATTACTTTCCACGCGACAAAACTCGTTGTCATTTATCATTAATTAAAGGTTTCCGGAAGGAAGATCTTTCGTATAAATCAAGTGATGAGCTTCACAAAAGTTATCAGTGATGTAGCTTTCATTTTTCGAATAAACGGTCCACCCTTTAATTATAACATGAATATAATTTCGTACGAAAGATTTTCTGAAGAGAAATTTTGTAGTCGGTCGGTGAGGAACTAAACATTTAGTGAGACACTCGCACGTTAAACTCAACTTTACAAATTTTGACCCCATTCGCTTTGGATTGAAGTTCAAAATTTTGATGACTGCCGTTTTTTGTAAATTTATGCAACGAATGTCTTTCATGGTTTCACAAAAATGCACATCCTAAACACTATTTAATTATTTTAACCCAAACTGGTGTCAAATCCCCGACTCGTTAAGTACAGGGTGTCCACAATGTCTTGTCACCCTAGTAAAATACTAACTGATTTTCGTTTTTCTTTCTGACTCATTTGAAATACTGTATGTGACAGCAGCAACCATATGATTGAACAACAACCTAGTACCTGAGTTTACGAGCGACCGCGTAATGGCAAAACCATTGAAAATATTCATGCAGACTTCCAGGACCGATTTAATCCTACAGATCCTCCAAAAAGGAGCCGCACGATTTTACTGGGGTGACAAGACATTGCGAACACCCTGTAGTTAAGATTATCATATGACTTTGATAGTTTTGAAAATAAGGAAATTCTTTTATTCCTGATTTTCAGAAGAACAACCGAGTGATTTGTTTGATGGGATTGTTTAACCTCCTTCGCAACATCTAATGTCATATGACGAAGGAGACCTATAGCTTTACGTGAGATTCGAACCACTGGTCGCTACATCATCCGGACGCGGAGGACGGTTCCCCATCCAATTACTCCCCAGACCCAATATCGCGCTTAACTTCGCTGATCGACGGGAAGTGGTGTTACGACATTGGCCACGATGTAGCCCGCAAAGTGATGCAATAATCAATTTAGTGATGCACCGGAGGCCGGAGGGCCGGAACCTCCGGCTTAGTGCTTTTTCAGGTTCCAGCCAATTGATTTATTTTAGTATTTATATGTGTGTGTGTGGTCCATCGTCTTATCTATTTAGGGTTTATATATTATAGTCCTGCTATTTTAAATTATTAAGTCTTTAATATCTTAAACTTTATAAAAGTCGACTTTCTATGCTTTGTGTGTGCTAATTTCTCTAAAAATTCCCATTGAACAAATATCCTCAGGTTATGAAACTTATGATGTCTTGCTGAATGCTGAGTAAAGTAGCCTATCAAATCAATTATTATACAATCACTGATCACTCATAAATAAATTATTATTACAGTCACTGAGAACTGAAATATTAATACAATCACTGATCACTCATAAAATAAATTATTATTACAGTCATCTGAGAACTGAAATATTCGGATAGGTGCAGAAATGAGGTTTTATAGTTTTATAGAATTAAAACTAAAAGTTGTCAGAATTGAGTTTGGTGTACTTGGCACCTCCGGCCAGAGGCCGGAGTTTAGTGAGACCTCCGGCCGGAGCAGGAAGTTTTCTAAAATGGCCGAACTCCTGCTCGGCCGGAACCGGAGCTCCGGTGAATCACTAAATTAATCATGACTACTGTCTGGGTTCGAGCATATTTAACTCCAAATTGGGTTAAATTAAGTCAGTACTTTTAAGACAATGGAATTTCATAGAAGCATGGAGGGACTAACTTAATCTGTAGACTGGCATCTTTCGATAGTATTACCAATTATGTAAATTGTAAACATAATACAGTAACTTCAAGTTCACAGCGGAAATGGAGAAAACGAAACCGTTACCATTTCCCGATTTCAGTGGAGAAGACACCTTTACTATATTAATTAACGAGTATAAATTAACTACTTCATAATGAACTTGAATATGTAAGGAAGTTCCTTCTCCGAAATGGATTTCCGGTACAAATTACCGAAAGGAAATATCCTATTAAGTTCTTCACTAATGTATTTAAGCCAAAATGAAAAATTATAAACATAAGATATATTTTAAACTGTTTCGATAAAGACGGAAAAATATAATACTCAAAAGGTTTTGGTTAAAAGATTTTGACCACAGATTGACTCAGACATGTATGAATGTATACTTACATTAAACACACGACTAGATTGTTATTGCGTGTTCAGAAAGAATTCCTTCTCTCTCTACTTGTCTCATTCATCAAAACGCGTGTGATGAATGTAGTTCATATTGGAAACAATATATATATATATATATATATATATATATATATATATATATATATGGGAATGACTCAGAATGGTTCCCTGAGTTTTTTATGATACACACAGACCGTGCATGGAACAAGGAACTCTTCTGGGATAATTAAATCCATTATAGTCCGAATAAGTATTGGTAAATGACAAATACCATAGGTTTTCTTTTTCATGATGCAAGCCCGACGTGGGCAACGGGTCTCTCGCAAAGAGTCCCATAAATATAGCTTCCCTCACCAGCTATCTGCAAAGCAGACAGGATCCAGCTTTGGGACATGGATCTAGGGTTTAAAGCAGCCTAGCCCCACTACTTATATTGAGGTTCTAAATGTAGTGGGGCTAGGCTGCTTTAAACCCTAGATCCATGTCCCAAAGCTGGATCCTGTCTGCTTTGCAGATAGCTGGTGAGGGAAGCTATATTTATGGGACCTCTTTGCGAGAGACCCGTTGCCCACGTCGGGCTTGCATCATGTAAAAAGAAAAACTATGGTATTTGTCATTTACCATTACTTATTCGGACTATAGTGGATTTAATTATCCCAGAAGAGTTCCTTGTTCCATGCACGGTCTGTGTGTATCATATATATATATATATATATATATATATATATATATATATATATACACGCGCAAACGTACAATGAACATATATTAGACTTACAAAGCATGTGTTTTCCAATATCTGAACCCATTCTCTTAACACAATGCATCCACCAGGAAATGAACGTTTCAAGATTTTCTGCAAAATTGAAAACAGCCACCTCTTTATTATGAAATCTAATTTCACCTTAAACCAAAACAGAAAGATTATACTAAACACTATTTGTAATAAGCGCATTCTTTCTCTTCTGCCATCTAGTGTTTGGAAGGAGAATTAAATTAGCCACGAAAAAAACGTTATCAAGTGAAATTCTGTTTTATTAATGATTATTATTATATAATTTAACGTTTAAAGAAGTACTGGATCACTTAATAAATTAAGCACAGAGGCGTATTTTTTTTTTTAAGATGAATGAGATAATGTTCAGATTTTGTTAATAGTCTTGTAAATCATGCGAGTCTGCCCTCGTGTAAAGCTTACTCCTCACTCCATCCGTCAAATGTCGAGTATGCAATTATTCATTTGGCGGGAAAATATGATAAATAATGGGAAATAGTGTCAGTTTCGTATCTTGTTATATCTTTGCTTATACTAACCTGCGTAATTCAAGTAGTTTGAGTTGAAAAGTACTCTCTGTATAAACTAGAGATCCTCCAATTGATATTCTAAACCAAAAAATAGGTTGAAAGTTTTGTCATGGAGTTAATTTATGTAAAATTAATTTATTTGTTATTATGCAAAGAAGATCATATACTTCATTAAATATGTTAATATTTTACTATTTACTGTACCTAGATTCCCAACTGCTAGGCCTAAATACGTGGTAAGAGACGTGCGCAGGAAGTGTGACTCACGCTAGGCAGGAACGAAACTTCCAACACCTCTTGAGTAGAAGGCGAGGGCACTGACCACTACGCTACGACAAGGTAAAAGTTAGCACAACCTGGAGCATATTCAACAACCACGGAACAAAGAAAGTTTTCGCTTCTAAAAAAATTTTCGTGCTATACCCTCTGCACTCGAACCAATGGCAGTATTTCATTGAAATCTCCGGTGTAACACTGGGGTCTCATAGATGGAATATCACCCCACTGTTACAGCACAAACTTGAATGAAATGCTTATATTGGATCGAGAGCCGGGAGTTAGCACAAAATACTCCTTTGGCCGCAAAAACGTTTTGTGTTCTCTCGGGTGTCGAAGTATACCCCACGTTCTGTTATTACTTTGTCATAGCTCAATAGTCAGCATCCTAGCCTTCAACTCAAGAGGTGTTGGATTCGAATTTTAGTGGGGGAGTAATTTTGCATTATGCAAACTCATGCGTGTTTATGCGTAATATCCCATATATACAGGGTGAGTCACGACAAAATGTCACAACTTCGGGAGTTTATAACTGAGGTCATTCCCAGTCAAAAACTTTATATGAACATAGGTCCGATTCTTAACGGTTATGGAGCTATGGATGTTTGAATTTCAAGCATGCGCATGCGTGACCTTGAACTTAATTGCCAGTTACTTACCAAACCGAACTAACTACGCATTAGAGTGTTGTGTTTCACAGCGTTCAGTTGATGTTTTGCGCGTTCAGTACGCCTTTTACGTTTTCAAATGCCGAATATACCGATATGGTGTATGTTTACGGATTCTGCGATGGAAATACTACTACTGCTGTCGCTGAATACCAGCGACGTTCGCCAAATCGAAACATTACGGATTGACGAATGTTTAGCAACGTTTTTCGGAGATTGCGAGAGAGCGGTTCATTTCCTAGCGTTACTGTTTTATCTGAGTGTCTGGTACAACAAGATGTGGCTGAACAAGAAAACATTATTCAGATGGTACAGCGGAGTCCTCATGTTAGTACACGATTGATTTCCACACGTCTTAGAGTTTCTCAAACGAGAGTATGTAGAACGTTACACGAAGAAGGCATGTATCCACACCACGTACAGCGCGTTCAGCATCTTCAACCTGGGGATCGTGCCCAACGGCTGGAATTTTGTAATTGGCTCAATGCCGATCAACAATTGCATCGATACGTCTTGTTCTGTGATGAGGCTCAATTTACCCTCAACGGTGTCAACAACACTCGCAATTCACATGTGTGGTCAGAAATGAATCCTCATGCCATTGTGGAAAATAATTTTCAACATCGGTTCAGTGTCAATGTGTGGTGTGGTATTCTCTACGGTCAGCTGATTGGTCCGTTTATCTTCGAAGGTGGTCTTACAGGTTTATCTTCGGAGGTGGTCTTACATTTATCTACGATTTCTGCAAGACGAACTGCCGCCACTGTTAGAAGATGTACCTTTGTCAACACGATTGTGTATGTACTGTACTTCCAGCAAGACGGAGCTCTCCCCATTTTAACTGTGCAGTGAGAACATACCTGATGGTCGCTTCCCTGGTCGATGCATCGGTCGTGGTGGTGCACAAAATTGCCCCCCCACCAGGTCTCCGGACCTAACCCCTCTCGATTTTTATCTGTGGGGGTGCATGAAAGAGCTGGTGTACCAGAGAAAAGTGGAAACACGAGATGCATTGCTCCGTCGCATTTTGGATGCTGCAACCCTCATAAAGGACAATCGTAATGAACTAATGCGAGCTATACGAGCGATTCACAGACGAGCCGCGATGTGTACTGATGCCGAGCGTAGTCATTTTGAACAGTTATTGTAAATTCATAAATAAAAACTTTAGCAGCTATTTGTTCGCTTATCCTTATTTTTAAACATTCAAACATCCATAGCTCTGTAACCGTTAAGAATCGGACCTATGTTTATATGACGTTTTTGACTGGGAATGACCTTAGCTATAAGCTCCCGAAGTTATGACTGTACATCTTTTTTACTATACTCGTATTTAAACTGTTTTAGTCATAGAAAACGTAACTTTTATTAAGGTAATGAAAAACTCTTTTTGTTTTGATAGGCATTTCGACTGGTAATTTCATTATTTAATGGGATTAAATTTGACCGCTAAAATTTTATTAATTTTCATGTCTTTTACGAGGAAATTTATCTCCTTCCAACAAAATGAACCAGAAACTTAACTTCTCTCTCTCTCTCTCTCTCTCTCTCTCTCTCTCTCTCTCTCTCTCTCTCTCTCTCTCTCTCTCTCTCGCACAAGCCTTCCAAGGAACTGAACGTGCCTCAGTTGTTTCTGGTTTCCAAACAATTCGGATGAAACATTTTAGTTATTAATTATTTTCAAAGATTTTGTATTAGTTTTGATCGTTGGGCCCTTCCGGTTGCCGCTTCTTGTTTGTCTAACTGTAATGACAATTCGACGATTACTCGATATACCACAGCTTATTCAGAGGAGATCCCTCTTTAATTGAGTCTCCAGGGCCAGATTTAGGGAACCAACCAAGGACCTAAGAGGGTGAACATCGTCGGACGGGTATTTCAGTTACTTTTTAAATTTGCGAATTTAAGTGTTTAAGAAAGGGGTTAAAAATTGCCGCGAATGAAGCCTTATTTGTCTAAATCTTATCCGAAATAATGAGAATAACAGGCAAAGATCGATTTAATTAATGAATTTATTAGAAATTTTTACAATATGATTGTCATGAGTGATCGCTGTAGGCCAGTATGCTCGTATATTTGGAGTGTCAAAATCTCCAGAAACTACTGCTAGATAAAGCTGAAGTTCTTGGCAGAGGAAGTAATGGACTAAATGGAAAATTGCTTACCTGAGAGAAAGCAAAAGGTATTGGAAAAGAGTGAGAGGGGATGATTAACGTTAATGTAATAGTCGGTTGTTGGATCAGATCTTGCTCATATGTTAATATCTTCATGCAGATTTATCAGACGAGTTGAAAACGGGTGGTAAAGCTTTTAAGAAGCTGGAAATTTAATAAACATTGATTTATGCGATGTTATCATGCCGGAAAGCGCGATTATTCTTGGTTATACGATCTACGGACAGTTTTTCGTGAAGTTCATGATTAATTAATTATATTAAAGTCTTTAAATTTTCGAAGCAATGTATAGGAGTTAGTTATACAGCTAATGAGGGTTTCATTTTTTGGTATTATAAATATGAAAATAGATCGCTTATTAAATCGCAGTTAGATTATACAATTCAGACTTTTCACCTTACTCGCGTAAAGATGTTGATATATTAGAATTAAACGCAGACCAACGAAACTTCCATCATATTTTCCTTATATGTAAGCCTTAGGAAAACACACTGAAACATACACGCTTCAAATTTGCTGGTTATGGGGAAAGTTAGTTCGAGTCTTAAAAAGTTTCGATATCGTAACGTACTAATACCTTTCCGAGATCGATATTGCAGGAAACGATATTCTTAAATAAAATTAGATATAAAAGATTTGAAACAAATGTACTGAAGTGAATTTTAGTCTCCCTTGGGAGGGATGTATTGAGCACTTCTCTCATTATGTTTAAGAACAGATAAGACAAATTGAGATAATTATTTGGAAGTAGAAAAATCATTTCAGGTGATGTTTTCAGGTACTTCTCTCAGTTTCTCTCAAAGATGGTTTAAAACAGATTTTGTAATAAGTCTAGATAGAGAATAACCCTTAGCTCCTTATGGGTGTGTCATGTAGTTAGGAAGGCTACGTCGTGGCCATGTTGAAACACCGCTTCCCTTAGATCAACCAAGTTAAGCCACATTGGGCTTGGGTAGTAGCTGGATGAGGGACCGTCCTCCGCGTCCAGATGATGTAGCGACCTGCGGTTCTGATTCCACATAAAGCTGTAGGGCCCGTCCGTCATAATCTTTGTCATTACGATGGAAGATAAACGACCCCAATAACACACACTTAGATTATATTAGGTTATAAAAGCGATAGAAACAGCGACGTCATCTTGCTCGTCATCTTGCTCGTACAGACGCTCCGTTGAAGGATAATTTGAACACGTTTAGATTTCGGAAGTAATTCGGCTGAGCAGAAAGAACAGCGGGGGAGATTTGGAGTTACGCGTAAATAAGCGGAGTCAACACCCCTTCTCTCTTTTGTAATTGACTCCATTTTACTACGACTTCCGCGAAAGATCACTCAACCTTATTTATTTCAATTAAAAATTTAGGAAAAAAGGACGATGAAAGGCAAGACGAAGGAAAGAGATAAAGAAATGACGATAATCTAATTTTATGCATTTCGTAAATACAGCAGCGACCATAAAGAACGGACAACTATTATACATTTTTTCTGGTGCTCTTGAAGTCTGAAAAGTACGAACACTTAGGAAAAACGAACAGAACAATGACATGGAAATTTTATTTTAGTACTTTGTATGACCTTTTCCTTTCAAATGGCAAAATTTGGTGGTTGTATTTCATTTTTTTTCTATTCTCTCTCTTTCGTAAATTTCTTTATCAGTAACTGAACAAATGAAACGAGTGTACCAGATTTTGTGAATGGATTTTACAGTTTCTTCCTCAAAATATTTACTTTCCAAATCCTTTTACAATTTTCTTTCAACATTTTTTCCCCAATTATTGATTGAAAGGACGATTGTTCTGTATGTGGCTAAGGATGAATGGTGGATCTATTTCAGTTCGCAGTTCCTTGTCTTCTTCTACAACTTAACTCTAAATTTCTTGCAACCCAGAGCAGTATTCTCTCTCTCTCTCTCTCTCTCTCTCTCTCTCTCTCTCTCTCTCTCTCTCTCTCCCCTTACTGCCTCGTGTCAAAAATGTCCATGTATCTAGGTCGAGCATGCAGAGAATCTTGCTCACAGTTCTTTTTAGTGATAATGTCAGGGAGGAAACCTCGGAAATAATTCGGAGAGAAAATGTAGCGAGAAAAATACACAATTAATAGTAAAGTCTTTTTCATTCCGTCAACGAATCGCATTACTTTTTTTACACATTATTTTTTATATAATGGTCTCTTCTTCATTCATATTTATTTAGCTAACTTAAGCAAAATTTATAGTTTGGCAAAATTATTGGTTAATATTCCGCGGAAACCATCACTCAAATCTTACAAAAACAATATATTCAGAATCCTTGTAAAAATGAGAGAAAATATGCTTCATACGCTGCGCAAATGAATATTAATAAGATAAAAAATTAATATTTAATACGTTATCTAATCAAAATTGGCAACTGAAAGTATTGGCAGCGACTAATTGTTTCTTTGTTTGTGACCATGAATTGTGCCGGTTGCGAAGTAAACTTTGAAGACTTAATTCATCTCGTTGCCTTACGAAGATAAAGCAGTAAGGATGGAATATAGCAATGAAGAAAAAGTGTATCTTGTATCGTGGGCTATTTCTTATAAGAATTGTGAAGAAAGTTTGCGTTTATTTCAACAAAAATATAATAAACCACCATCAAATGCAACCACTCTTCGATACTGGAAGCTCAAACTTTTGGAAACAGGGAGCCTGGTAAAACATCGCCCAAGAAGCGGAAGGCCAGTAACGGTAACAAGAAACAACAAAGAAAATGTCCTCGTCAGTTTTCAAGTCGACCCAACAAACTTCAACGAGAAAAGTCGCGGAGGAATTGGGTATTTCCAAATTTTCAGTAGCAAAAAATATTGAAATGAGAGGGGTACCACGATTACAAACCGATTTACTCTCAGCTCATATACGACGATGATTCTAATAGACGGCTGCAGTTTGCTGAAACAATGAGACAAAAGTTCAACAGTGATCCAGATTTCCTTCGAAAGGTCAGATTTTCAGATGAATGTGTGTTCGGTTTAACGAGTAAAGGAAACAAACACAACGTTCACTACTGGGCGAAAATAAATCCAAAATACGATTGGGTAAAACCCGTTAAAAAGGCTACACTAACAGTTTGGGCGTGCATTGGTTATTCAGAACTCGTTTCCTTTGACGTATCGAGAGATACGATGAATGGAAAACGCTATTGCCAGGTACTGAGAGACAAAGTTTTGCCACAGTTTACTAGTGGCGTTGGCAGAAATTGGCTTTATCAACATGATGGACCGTCACCACTACTCTGCAGCTGCCCGTGAGATTCTGGACACGAACCTTGAAAGAAGATGGCTTGGGCGGAGAGGTCCCATCGAATGACCATCCAAATCACCTGATTTCTGGCTTTGGGCTTATTTGCGTGACAAACTTTACTGGTTTCATCTATCCAAATGTGAATACCCTTGGCCGGCCGCAGAATAGATGAAGAACTAACTGTAAAGGATCTCACTCGATATGTTCAGAAGAACAATGAAGAGTTTCACAGAGAGAATCCACAAATGTATCAAAGCGGATGGAGAACTCTTTGAAGATTAAATTCCAATTTAACAAAATATTTGTAGGAATAAAATTCTTATAGACTTTTTGTTTGATTTGTTTCATCATTTGAACACTTATCTATCTATAATGTTGTTAACTAAATAGTTGTATGTATAAAGAGAGAGAGAGAGCAAACTGGTCGCTTTGAAACTTCTTGGATATGACCACGTGAAAAAAATAATGAATTGGTATTTCCTAAACAGAGTCTGTGATGCTCCGTTTAAACTGGTTTCTTTAATGTTCTCATTATTAATAATGATTAAATATTGAGAAGTTCTTTGAGAAATTCTGATATTTTTCTTGAAAGTAACTCTTTTCGAGGTAATAGAAATTACTAGGTCATAACTTCATAAGTTTAATAAATTTACAGAGTTCTTCCCTTAACAGATTTGCACCGAAGTTTGAGAAACAACGGAAATTAGACACTAAAAGCTTATTTGAATCCGAGTGCTCGCGATGTGGAGGTACTACAGGGTCATGCTATCGTTCGGGTTACAGGGTTTCTCACTAAGTTTTTCTTAAATCCAGATTTGCAGGAGGTTTAGATGGGCTCTCACACGATTGTGTACAGTATACATACACCATTATTCCTGACAGAAAGATTTCGCAACAAAATTAAAAATAAGTATCTTAGAAGTCGTACATAAACGAAAGATAGATCGTCACTCTTCTAAGAGACGGTGTGGAAAAATTTGAAGTTTAAAATATTGTAAATAAAATTGGGTAATTCGAGTACAGGGTAGGTCATAAGTCCCAAATACAAAAAAAATCCAACAAAGTTTATGATAAGTTTAGAAATATTCATTGATTATTCAAAGTGGAAACTATAACCACCTCGATAAATATTCTTTCCTTAGTAAT
This sequence comes from Bathynomus jamesi, assembly GCA_023014485.1. NCBI lineage: Eukaryota > Metazoa > Arthropoda > Malacostraca > Isopoda > Cirolanidae > Bathynomus > Bathynomus jamesi. The sequence goes on along the minus strand of JAJOZX010000079.1, from coordinate 73,665 downwards.
CGCTAGATGGATTTTCGCTTTAATTATAACCAATTGGGATTTATGGGCCACCCTGTACGTGACAATGCGTACAAATCATTTGAAAAGACTTCTTATCGAGACTACGGTAAAATAGATGGAAACCGTTAAGTAACTATGTATAATGAATGAAAAGCTCACGTACTGCAGAAATTATATCAGTCGGCCATTCAGTGCAGCATTAGGCTGCTCTGAAATTCTAAATGACTTTATCGTTGCTATGGTAGCTATAGGCTTGATTTATACTTTCGTTAAAAAGGTATAATTAGGTATATTGATGGCGTCATAATGTTAAAATCTTAAAAACAAAATAAATATAGAATTTTTTATTCTTCAGATGCATTAAAAATAAAAATAAAAATATTAAAATTTGTATTAATGTCGTTAAAAGCATTGTTCTTTTTATAAGGGTGATCCAGAGAAATGGGACCCAAAAGAAACCCCTGTAACTCTTAAAGTATAAGTCCTTTTATAAAATCATACGCATCATTCGAAAGAGTATAGTTACAAGTTTGTACAGGATTGTATAGGTTTTGACAATAAAAGACAAGACAAGATAAGATACAAAACAAAATAAAAGTGTTAGTTAAAACTAACCCTTCAAGATGACTGCATGGACTGTGTGTGGAACAGCTGCGTTTCATAACTGAGCAATATTATGAGCATGGAAGAAGTGTAGTTTCAGCTCAAAGATCTTTCAAGACAAATTTTCAGATGTCAAAATCTCCTTCTAAGAAAGTAATCCGTCGGTGTGTCAGAAATTGGTGGTGTCATTTACCTTCTGTTGGATCCATTGACAGAATTGTCGTCTTCGTGCGAAATCTCCATCGTTTAGTTGTTGCACTGTTTGAATTTTATATGGAAAGAGCATTAAATTTTGCTTGAATATACGGTGTGTTGTTCCATATCCAACTCCTAACAGCTGAGAAGCACGTCTGATGCTTATGTTAGGATTATCCTGTACAATTTCATGAGTTCTGTTAATGATCTCGTCTATCCTTGCTGTGCGCACTCTTCCAGTTGGTTTTCTTTTTCCAATGCTGCCAGTTAGGGTAAAATTTCTGACACACCGACAGATTACTTTCTTAGAAGGTGATTTTGACATCTGAAAATTTGTCTTGAAAGATCTTTGAGCTGAAACTACACTTCTTCCATGCTCATAATATTGCTCAGTTATGAAACGCAGCTGTTCCACAGTCCATGCAGTCATCTTGAAGGGTTAGTTTTAACTAACACTTTTATTTTGTTTTGTATCTTATCTTGTCTTGTATTGTCAAAACCTATACAATCCTGTACAAACTTGTAACTATCCTCTTTCGAATGATGCGTATGATTTTATAAAAGGACTTATACTTTAAGAGTTACAGGGGTTTCTTTTGGGTCCCATTTCTCTGGATCACCCTTTACAATTAAGTCTAGTGAATTTTTATTTAAAATAAAATTGTAATAATTTTATCCACCAAAAAAGGTTTATAAGTAACGATAAATTAATAAAAGGAATAAACCAAAGCTTAAAAAATAAATAGAGTAGTTCAACTTACAGTAGTTTCCAAATATAACGTCATGAAAATTTTTGAAAAAATACTCATACAACAGGGTTTCAAGCGACTGGTCTTAGATTTATGGAATAAGTATACACTGGAGGAAAGACTTGGCGACCATAAAGATAGGTTCTTTTCGGTTTTAGGTCCGGCATTGGATTTTTTCCATGTTTTTGGTATAGACGTAGATTTTTACGCTGATTCCATTTCTGCAATCCGTTTCTTGGAGAAATAAACACGAAAACAGTTATGGCCCAAAACTTGTATTCAAATATCCCCCTATACTTAACCTAACCTATCTTAACCTACCCTACCCTACCCAAACCTAACCTAACCTAAACTACTTCTGTTTGTATATCGAACAGCTCGAAGGGTACAGCTTCAGTCACAAAACAGTGAACCACAGCGAAAACTTCGTGGACCCTTCAACTGGAGCACACACGCAACGGATAGAGTCGACGTGGAACCAGCTCAAACGCGGTAACAAGCGCCGGTGTGGTACGCACCGTTCCATGATCGACTCGTATCTCTGCGAGTTTCTCTGGTGTCGCCGACACGGAGGCAAAGATCTAGTGCGCGAAATGCTGAACGATATTGCGCAGTTTGGCAAGTGGCAAACTTTGGTTTGTGTTCCGTTCTGTGTTCTGGAAACCTGTAAACGTAATAAACTTGCACATAACTTTTTTCGTGTTTATTTTCCCAAGAAACGGATTGCGGAAATGGAATCAGCGTAAAAATCTACGTCTACACCAAACATGAAAAAAATCCAATGCCGGACCTAAAACCGAAAAGATCCTAAAGATGTCCTCGGTACGACTCTCCTGACGTATAGGGTGGCTACAAAGTCCCTTTGCATGAAAAACAAGGTCAATGCAGATATGCTGTAATGTCACTGCAAAGGCACTTTGTGGCCACTCTGTAGGGCAACTATAGAAAATTTTACGCTTTCACGCCAATCTCAGCCAAACTTTGGAGCTATTGAAAAATAGGGACCCCAGCCTTCTTTAGTTAGCTTTATAAGGCTAACTAACGAAAATATCACGACCTAACCTAACCAATCGTTAGGTTAATTGTACGCCCTTGACGATTGGTTAGGTTAGGTCATGATATTTTCGTTAGTTAGCCTTATAAAGCTAACTAAAGAAGGCTGGGTCCCTATTCTTCAATAGCTCTCAAACTTTTAGGATAGTTTGATTTTGAGAAGTTGAGCACGCTTAATATTTTTTATGGATCACCTGAAGATCAGGGCCCCCAGCCTGCTCTAGTTAGCTTTATAAGGCTAACTAACGAAGGCTGGGGGCCGTGATCTTCAGGTGATCCTTTTTTATATAACTCTGTTGACAAGTGGATGGACAAAGAGTAATTAATTATAATTTATCTCAAAAGGTTTAAGAATTAACTTAAACAATTCTCATTCAATTTGCAGGACACAGATATTTAGGGGAGTGTTTGGATGATATCAGATTTTTGAAAATCACATCTTTTCGGCTTTGTGGTAATTTTGGGAATATAAGCAACCCAACTTTAGTCAATAGGGACCAAAGCTAAGGAACAATCCAATTTTAGGGTCGTGTATTGTTAAACCTTGGGAATTGTGACATGACGGGACATACTTTAATAAATGTTGGTACTATATATATACACGCGCTCGCAAGCATTATTAGAATTAGTTCCTCGCTCGTGCGTCATGCTAAAGCAAGATATAACGTTAGTCCTGTCTAGATAATTTGGCAGGTTGCAAAAGTGGCACAAGTTTCAACTGTAATATTTCTGAAATTTGGCAGTTTACAGTCGTATACTTGGGGTGTAGAAACCTAATATTTTTCAGATTTTGTATGTTTCACTAGTATAGTTGCGCTCTTCAGGCCTAAATACATTTTAGAGATTTGGAAGTTTACAGTATTACGGATGGGCTGCAGGTGACTAATATTTCCGAGATTTTAAATTTACGGCGGTTTGGCTGTTTGGGCCTAATATTCTTTAGGTTTGTAAATTTACAGTAATATGGATGGGGAACAAGTGACATATTTTTGAGATTTGGAAGTTTTCACTAATATGGACGGGGTGGAGGTGACTAATATTTTTAGATTTTGAAGTTATGAGTAGCGTGGATGGGCACCAGGTGACTAATATTTTTAATATTTGGAAGTTATTATGTAGTATGGTTGGGCTGTTGGGCCTAATATGTTTTAGTTTCAATAAAATATAGATGAAGAAAAGCTATCATGGATACTTTGGGATTAATGTAAATTTCGTAGGCAAAAATAATTATATATTTGTTGAGGACGAGGGAAATGGTCGTTTCCTTGGGACCAATATAATTTTTTACTTTTAAAAATAAAACTACCAAGCAAAAGGGATTTTAGATCATATTTGACGAATACCTTTGGTATTTTTCGATCCTCACTGCGGTCGGACTGACCGCGGAGCTTAGTATTTGCGGGCGGGAGCGAAGCGAGCGAGTCTAGTTATTTATTTATTTTTTTTTCGTGGCAGAGGCTCCAGTCACGGACGTATGTCCTATTAGAGGTCGGGCTTTGTTGGGAATTAAAGAAAGAAAAAAGACAGAAGAAGAAAGAGAAAAGAAAAAGAAGAATCGAAGAGTTTTTTAGGTAGTGAAATTTTTGCTTTTCAAACAGGGGCGCGTCGTAGTTAGAAGGGAAGACGCGAGAAGGTAAGGAGTTCCAGAGCTTAGCGGTAAAGAGAAAGAAGTAGACATCGCAACGGCCCACCCTCGATTTGCCAATGACCACGCAGTAATTGCTCGATACCGTGGCTTGACGAGTGCCACGTGGTCTAGCTAATGTTTTTTTTCCGAGCAGAAACCAAAGTAATAGCTATAGAAGAGGGGAAAGAGAACTACCATTACAGCGTAGGGAAAATGGGTCGAGCTTTGAAGTAAGGAGGGGAGAGTTGATCAGACGAATTGTTTTTAACTCAACTCTGTCTAGTAGGTACGTAGAATAAGAGCCTCCCCAGATGTGAGAGCAGTATTCCATAGAGGGACGAATCACTCCTTCGTGTAGTTAGAGTAACTGCTCAGAAGAGAAGAATCTTAACAAGACTCCCAATACTGTATTTTGGAAACGGATTTAGCTGTCTGAGTCATGTGGGATTTCCAAGATAGATTAAAGGGTACATTCGTTGATGCCAAGTATATTTACGGTGTTGACTGGTGTAATTATTATTATTATTATTATTATTATTTATAATTTTTACTTTTGCCTCCTAGTTTCCTGGAGATATCTTTTGTTTTAATGTTCAATCTTGTCAAGACTTTCGAGAGGGATAAGGAAATTGTTTTATTATTATTCTATTCATATTGGGCTAAAGTTTCGTTCACTTACAACACGAACATTATCAAAGCTGAAAAAAAAAAACAAAGATTTTATAATGAATTTTGGATTCTATCGAGTTAATATAGTACTTACGTGGTAATTTATTTATTTAAAAGGTATACGGTGTCTGTGAAGTAACATAAACACATTCTGGTGTCACTCACGTCCTTAATTAAGTGATAATAACAATGAAATTAGGAAATAAATATTTTTTTTTATTATATTTAGTTGTTCACCAAATATAATGTTTACGACGCTCTTTTTACTTCTATGAAAATTGTCTAGCATTTCATGGAGTTCTGTTTTTCTTATGGCTATACTATAATATTTTTAAATATTAATAAGTTTTTCTTATATATTTATTTCTTTTTATGTTCTTCTTCGTAATTATTATGGATTTTACTCGTTCTGTAGTTATGATGATGAGTATGTTCATAGTTTACCCGATGTAAATTGACGTACAGTCAACCTCGGAACAAGAGAATAACGTATCCTTCATGCTGAGGGGTTTGTTTTCATTTTGGGCTCTCGTTCAAAACTGACCTGATAGCTCGGTATATATTCGGCTGAACTCAAAACGACTATCCCCTTTTACCTTCAACAATACACAACTCAAATCCTTCCTCTTCTCTTAACATTCTTGGCATTCCTTTTCTCGTGATCTTTCCTGAAAAGATCACGTATACTCTCTTTCCAAAACAGCTTCTAAAAGGTTAGGGGTGCTGTACCGCCTCCGCACTTTCTTCACCCACACTCAGTTGCTGTCTCTGTACCTGGGTCTTGTCCGCCCCCGTATGGAGTACGCTTCTCGTGTGCCCTAGACCTTGATTTTGGCTCTCTTCTCGTATGCGGATGGTGTTTTTGCGGGCATTCACCCATGCCCCCCCCTCCCTTCATGCATAAAAAAAGTAATGACCAGAAGATATTTTTCTGGTCACTTTTGATGTGATTTCAAAGAATCTGACATTCGTTTCTTGTGCAAATAAACAGTTTTAATATTTTCATTTTTCATATTTGAAGAATCGCAAATTTAGAAACGAAACGAAGATCCAATTCCTTCAGAAAACATTATTAAGATTAATCAGAAAAATATTTACTGGTGAGGGCACAACGTAACTTAATCACGCGTAACCTAACTCTCTAATCTTAACCCTGTAACCTAACCTATCCTTACCAGGATACCAAACCTAATCAAACCTAACCTAACTACTCGCACGCGATATAAAACAGTTTTCCACGTCATGTTTGTAACGATTCAGAATATTACGTTGTCACGTTAAGGTGTTGGTTTGAGTTCAGCGGAATATTAACCGATCGTTTTTTACTTCAGTGACAAAGTTGCGCATTAAGTCTTCACTTTTTCGTTTTAGGGGGTAAATACAGGGTGATTCATAAATGTGTTTCATAAATCGCAGGGTGTATTCTTGAGACAAAATAAAAAAAAGACCATATAAGCATAGGTCAAGAAATTCGTATATTGTCGAAGAATACGTTTTAATTCATTTATTTTTTTTTGTGAACCAGGTTTGTTTTGTTTCTCTTTCGTCCACATTTAGTTATTTATTTTATAAAATATTTCCATAAAATATAGCGATTATTCGTTTTATATTTTAACACTTACAAATTGTGGAATCTATTATTAAATTAGGTTTTTTGTATTCTTCATACTCGTTCATTCAACAGTTCCGATGATGGTAGAAAGCAATTTATAACTCTTTGAAGAAGATTTACAGTTTAAGAATTCTTTGTCGCGATTGATCCGTCAAGATTTACAGTTTAAGAATTCTTTGTCGCGATTGATCGGTCAAATAGATTCTCGTATTCGCATCTCAACGATGAAAAAGTTCATTATTGGGTGATTCTGATGTAAATTTAACAAAACGTTTTCACGAAGTCTCATCGTCCAATAATGCGTCTACGTATCTTATGTAGAATTTAGGACTTTATCGATCATTGCTTTTATTATTTCATTTTTTCTACGTAGATCATATAAAAACCGACAATCGTCGGATTGAGTGGGGTATCACGTTGTCATGGCGATATTGAACATTAATGCAAAATATACTTTCACGAAATTGAAAGTCAAAAACAAGAACAAGAACTATATGATGATGATAATAATCATAATAATAATAATAATAATATTAATAATAATAATAATAATTCTGACCCAGATTTTCAGATGCAGTAAATTACATTAAGTTTAAAATAAAATATGAATACTAAAATATGTTCTTACTTATTTAATGAAGTGTCACGCGAACGTTAGACATTTCTCGTGTTTGAAACTCGAGAGAACGGCACATTAAATTATTATCTGTCCAAACCTAACTTCCTTAATTTCTACCATGCCTTTCACCTCCATACGAATATATATATATATATATATATATATATATATTATATATATACCAGATTGGTCGGAATGGAGATTGAGTACAAATGGGAGGTCATTTACTATTTATTATAATACTTGGTGGTACTGTCCGTAACATTCTAAGTTGGTACTGAAACCCGTGATGCTCTCTAATTTTATTATACAATCATTATAGTTAATGTAAGTAAGCTTTAGCGTATTGTAGTTCCAATATTTTTTCTTATGCAGGAAGGAGGGGGCAAGAGCGAGCGCCCGCAACCCCCCCCCCCCTATATAAGAAGAAGGAGAGAGCCAGAATCAAGGTCTCTGAGGCCCATGATACCAGTTTTTCTTTTTTTAGTAAAGATTGTGTAGTGTGTGAAATGCGTGTATGTGTAGTGAAGAATAGAGGGAGAAGCGTGTGCTTGAGAGCATACTGGACTGCTCACGGAGTAGATGAAACACGATAAAAAGATCAGCTAAAGAGGACAGTGACATGAGAAACGGGAGTTCCAGCACTCCCTGTCTCCTACCTAACGTCCTCCCCGAAGTACTTCCCTGGTCGGTTGCTGTCTACAATATAACCACTTTACCAGACTATAATTTGCTCTGCCACCAGAGCAGGAACCGAAAGAATGAGTGAGAACCCCCTAACCAGGAGCCACGAGTCTCGCGAGACCCCTCCTACGCCAGAAGCCAAGAATCTGAACTCGGAGTGAAGCCTCCGCTTCTTATACGCTTAATCATTTGGGGGTATTATGAGAGATGAAGAAGTACTTCGGAAAAAATGATGAACTGTCTGTCGCATGATGGAAGAGTGGTTGGGACTCAAGTTAGTCATTATTTATGTCATTCCATAACAGTTTCGTTTCCTTCAACAAAAAGATGTTGCGCTCTTTTTGTAAAAAAACTCAAGAATGATAAAGAATTGCGTGGGATTGTATTAATAGGTAGATACATAATTTAAATTAGAAAATTACGAGGTCATTAAATAACAGAAACTGTAATAAGAGGGAGGCAAAAATAAATCAAAGTGAAACACGTGATAAATAAGGTATACTATATAGGAATAACAAACATAAATAAATCTATTAGATAGAATAAGATTCAAAAGGAAATACGCAGAGGAAAATACATAGTAAACTGTATAACTGAAACACGCGGGAAGAAGACATAAATACCGAAATGACATTCATGGGAATACCATAACATAAAATTAAATGGTGATGCCAAATCGCCGCAGTTATACCAAAATTATTATAGTGACGTAATACAAAGATAAGACCGTGAAATTAAGCAATTACAAAAGAGGAAAAGGAAATACGATGTTAATAATGTCACTATAAAAATTTGAAGTGAATACCGTTAACCAAAGATGAAATAGAAATAAACTGGAAATGGAAATGGAAAAATATACAAAGCTAATAAAGGAACTAAACATTATACTTTAAATTTCACTCTTAAAGAGGGCATTAAAAGGATGAAAGTGATAAAATTAAAGGGGAGGTAAAAAGATGAATTGGAAATACGCGGGAGAAAGCATACACCAAAAGTAAAGTGTATGGAAGAGAAACGAAAAAAAACAGTAGAAAGGTTGATAATAAAATAATAAAAAATGGTGGTTGGAATTTAAGAATAGTCTCTATATGTCATTCTATAACATATATAGAGTATTGCTCGGAATATTACTCAGTCTTAACATTTCCATATAAAAGATAAGATAAGATATTAGTAAAACTAGAAGGGATTCAGAGCCAAAATCGATAGATGCAAATAACTAAATTACTGAAAAAGGTTACGTGAGTTAAATTTATATTCGCTGGAAAGAAGAAGGGAGGAATATTCCATTATTTACGCTTGCAAAATAATCGTACTTTGAACCCTATAAACACTCAAACAACACTGAAAGTAGGAAAGGAAGAATGCGTCGTGTTCCCAAATTAAAGGCTACACACGGAACATCCTCAACCCTGAAGGAAAAGTTTTGTTTTGAGAGAGCCAAGACTGTTCAACCAGCTGCTCATGGAACTAAGGAACACGAATGGTGTAGCGGTGGATATCTTCAAAAGAAGACTAGATCCTGGTTCAGAACAATTCCGGATGAGCCGGGAGTAACTGGCTATGTGAAGTGGAGAGCCCAAGAAACCAATATTTTACTTCACCAGGCCAACTCAAGGGGAGGGACAACAAGCCTGATCTCCGTGAAATGAGAAGTTGAAAGGTGTATATATATATATATATAAGGTGGTTGTAGGCACCAATCACCCAGGGAAGTACTGCAGGGGGAGAGGGCATTAGGCAGGAAACGGAGTGCTGGAACTCCCGTTTCAGCAATCCAGTATACTCTCAAACACACACTTCTCCCTCTCTTCCTCACTATACATACGTACATGCGTGTTACGCACAACAATCTTTTCAAATTAAAAATAGCATTGTTTGTAAGAGACTCGAAGTTCCTGGGAAGGGGACCATAAATGTCCCCACTTCTAGCTTCCCCGCTGCTGGTACTGAGAACTTAGACCCGAGCAACAAGGCTGGGTCTCTTACTGCTCATTGGAGATTCCATGGACCTTTGCCTGATTCATTTTTCATAAAATTCTGCAGTATTCATGGCCTTTTCTCAAATTTTCAATCTGCTCAACACCAGCTCTCGTCCTCAAGACCTTACATTCTCTTCTTCACTGAAACTTCACTGAAACTCTGTACCCTACTACTTTCTCTATACTCAATTTCATTTTAACAGCCTAACTTGCTCTCATATTTCCGAACTTGAATCTTCCGAGTTCTACACACACTGGCTACGGCTTACATCCAATCTGAAACTAAATACATCTGTGCTGTCTATCTTTCTCCTAATTCTACTGATTATCCAAAATTCTCTGACTACCTCACTTCTAAAGTGGAATACATTCTATCCCACTCTCCTTTTGCTAAAATTTCCTTTTCAGCAGATTTCAATGTTCACCACCACCTTTGACTTTCCTCCCATTTCACTGACATCTCTGGTGAACTAGCTGACAACTTCTCTATCCTGAATGATCTAGAGCAGATTGTACAGCACTCTACTCGCATCCTCAATCGTCTTGGAGAGAGAACCGACATTCTGGATTTATTTCTCCCCTCTCATCCTTCTTCTTACTCTGTCAAACATTCTTCTCCCTTTGGCTCCTCCGACCACAATCTTATAGCTGTTTCCTGTCCTATCGCTCCAGTTCGGCCTTTGGATCCTCCCAAGAGGAGACGCCTTTGGCACTTTGGCATCGCTGATTGGGAGGCCCTTAGGCAGTACTTCTGTGATTTCCCATGGAATGATTACTACTTCCGTGGCCGGGGTCCCTCCGAGTGCGCTGAGTGCATCACGGAGGTGATTCTCTCGAGTATAGAGGCGTACATTCCATATTCTATTCCTACTACTAATGCAAAAAAAACCTTAGTTTAACTTTGCTTCGCTTCTTCTAATGCTATCCGCAACAGAGAGGATAGTTGCAGATTGGAGGTCCGGTCGGACCTAGTGTCTCCGAGAAACTGATACAATGAGAAAACGAACGGACGGAGAGGAGGTTTTCAGAAGGTCGCCACCCAACTCTTTACTCTCACTTAGCTTATATTTCTACCCGGAATCGTGCAAAATCTGTTCTTCGATTCGCCAAAAATTCCTTCATCAGACAATAATGTGAAAACCTATCCAATTCTTATTCTTCTCGCTCTTTCTGGAACCTAGCCAAGAACCTCTCCAACAACTATACTTCTTCTTTCCCTCCTCTTTTCTATTTCGACGGCTCAGTTGCCGTCTCTTCTCCTGATAAAGCTGAACTCTTCGTTCACACTTTTGCCTCCAACTCAACCCTGGATGATTCCGGTGCTGTTCCTTCATCTCCTCCCCCATCGTCTGACTTAATTATGTCTGAAGTTAGACTCTCTCAAAAGATATTTTTCTCCCCTATCTGGGCTCACCTCTAGGAAGGCGTACGGTCCTAATAATGTCCCTCCCGTTGTTCTGAAGAAATGTACTTCTGCGGTGATACCCTGCCTGGGCAAATTCTTTCGTCTTTGTCTTTCATTTGGTACGTTTCGTTTTTGCTGGAAGTTCGCTTTCATTCAACTTGTCCTAAAGAAGGGTGACCGCTCTCAACCCTCCAACTATCGTTCAACTGTTTTGATTTCTTACCTTTCTAAAGTTTTTAAATTTATTCTTAATAGAAAGATTCTTAAACACCTCTCTACTCGCGATCTTCCTTCAGATCATCAGTATGGGTTCCTCAACGGACACTCTACTGGCGGTCTTCTTGCATATCTCTGTGACTTTTTGTCATCCTTCTTTCGGGATTTCGGTGAAACTTTTGCTGTTGCGCTAAACATATCAAAAGCTTTTGATAGAGTTTGACACAAATCCTTAATATCCAAATTGCCATCCTTCGGTTTCTATCCTTCTATCCGTGCCTTCATATCTAATTTCCTTTGTGGCCGATCTATAGCTGTGTTTGTAGATGTCCAGTGTTCTTATCCTAAAGCTATTAATAGCAGTGTTCCCCAGACCTCTGTCCTATCATCCATTTTCCTCCTTTTATTTATCAATGATCTTTTCAATCACTTGTCCTATCCACTCATGTACCGATGATTCCACCCTTCACTTCGACGCCCGCTTCACAAAGCTTCCTTCTCAACAGTCACTCCATGCTGCACTTCCATGCCGCACTTGACCTGATTTCTCTAACTGGGGCAGAGAAAATATTGTGGCTTTCAATGCCTCGAAAACTCAGTTCCTTCATCTGTCTACTTGTCACAATCTTCCACACGACTATCCCCTTACCTTCAACAACACACAAGTCAATCCTTCCTCTTCTCTTAACATTCTTGGCGTTTCCTTTTCTCGTGATCTTTCCTGGAAAAATCACTTATACTATTTTTCTAAAACAGCTTCTAAGAGTTAGGTATGCAGTTTCTTCACCCCCACTCAGTTGCTGTCTCTGTACATGGGTCTTGTCCGCCCATGTATGGCGTAAGCTTCTCATGAGTGGGATGGCTCAACCCACACAGCTCTACTTGACCGGGTGAAATCAAAAGCTTTTCGTCTCATCATTTTCCCCTCCTCTTCCTGACTGTCTTCATTCCTTCTCTCTTCACGGTAATATTGCCTCACTCTCTCTTCACTATCGCTATTTTAACGGACACTGCTCTTTTGAACTCTCTAACTGCACGCCTGAGCCCCTCCTTCCTGCATATATATAATATATATATATATAACACGCTTGAGCACGCGTGGCTTTTGTATGAAACAAATATCTTCTGAGAAAGCGCAAGCGCTACCATCACACAACCACGGGATAAAAGTTAACACAATATGTATGTCGTATACTTGAACGCCCAAGTTAACGAACTCAAGTTAGTAGCAGCATTTAATTCAAATCCTTGTGGTATAACACTGGGGTTCCATAGAGGGAATTATAGGAGGTCCCGGGTTCGAATCCTGGTGTGGGCATTTTTGTTTCGTATATATATATATATATATATATATATATATTCGCATTTCATAAATGACTAAAATACTTTCTCGCAGGAGTTTCAGTGTCGCATTTCCTAAACTTGTTTTAAGTATGTTTTGAAGTGCATAAAACATTGTGTGCATGAAGTGGCTGCAAATTGTGAAGAAGGGCGCAACCGCGAAATGGAGTGAAAATGTAAATGTTGTTTTGCATCTTTTCATTCTGAACAAATTTGCTGCGATTTTATTTTTGAATGTTTATTCGAAAAATGTTGATTCTAAAATCAAACGTAGAAATGTTGATTGTAATTAGTAAGTAAAGTTTTTTCATCAGTAAATAACGAGTGTGGCGCGCAAATTACAAACACACTGACTGACACTGACAACAACATTAATTAAACCTTTTTTTAAAATCAAACACACTCGCTGTACCAATTTATGAGTCTTAATTTCTCACTCTCCTCGATGGACTATTGCAGTTCAAGTGTGCCATTTTCAGGTCATATTTCTCCTCGAAGGATCTCTCTTACAATTCATTCACCATTTTAATGAAGACGTTACGTAAGGATATCATCGGTGACACTTGACAAATGCTTGACCTCCTCCTCCTCCTCCTCCTCTTATTATACAACCCTCGACCTCGGGAGGCGTGACCTTATGGCACCCAGTGAAATTTAAAATATTTAGTTTTACGTTAAAAGGATTCACGTAATAGGTCATATCCTTTAAGTGGTGTCGGAGTAAACATTTCAAGGAAAGGATGAAAACATCAGTTCCGTTAATGACATTCTTCCTTTGTTTTTTTTATGGATTATCTTGAGACGCACGTAGATTCATGGGTTGTCGTTCGAGAAATATAATTTATTGGTATTTGGCATTCCCACCAAGATTCTACAATAACATATTGAACTCATGAAAATACGTATGGTAACTCTGACTAAAGCAAGCATTATATTTTATTCTTAACTTTATTTAATCCAAACAAAAAATGATTAACTAAACGGGTTTTCTCATTTTTAACCTCTTCCGCCCGATTACGTATCGCGATTACGTATCGCGAGTCGCGACGCCTCATTATTTCAGATACTCTCTCTGGTTTCGTGATGAAGAGGTTAAGAAATTATTTCCCTCCGTGTATGTAATACTATAAATATACGTTCGACTCTTTCGAACCCGAATCTGTTGATATGCTCGGGAGAGCAAATAGGAGAAAAATATTTCAATTTAGTTCTACTTATTTTTAACTTTAAATTTTCGTTCTTGTACAATATACAATTAAGGTAAAATCTTAAATGATCAGATGATACGAGCTTCTTATATTTGACGGAGGGGCAGGGGGCCGGGAGGGGAATATTAATCCTTTTCTATGGACAGGGGAACAGGGAGGGGGGAATATTATTCCCTTTCTATGGAGAGAAGGAAGCTCAAACGAAAAAGTTTGAGGGTCACTGCTTTAAACAAAAGAGCAAAAATAAGACGAGACTATGTTTTCCTCGAAATGGTGTCAAGAAATATCTTAGCTGAGTTGTACCGTTGCATAAATTTGTAATTTTACTCTTTGTAAATGTAGTTACAGTTAACTTACATTACAGTACATCCTATTATTTCGTCTTTTTTGTTAATATACGATCAAACACTTTCCAAGAAAATTTTTGCACTGAAAATAAATTTAAATGCAAAGGTATATTTTATTTATATATCAAGTCGATGATATCTCTCTGTCTGTCTGTCTGTTTGTTCTATGTTCGTTTATACACGGCAAAACAGCCAGGAGTAATCTTCACCAAATTTAGTGTACACATTAAGGGAGAAACAGGGAAGGTTTTAGTAACACACCTGCCCCTCTCCGTCCCCTTTAGTTTGTTTCGGGTAGCTTTTGCTGCGCAAGGTATAACGGGCGGTCTAGTGTGTATATATATATATATATATATATATATATATGGCCAGCAGCTTAACCTTCGTGTGAAGAGAGATCGACGCACGGGACTTTTACCAGGTTACCAGGTGTGTGTATATATTACAGTGTATTGGAAAGGGATAGTTCCTATGTTTCCCGATTTTTTTGGACAGGCCATATATATATATATATATATATATATATCTATATATATATATATATATATATATATATATTATATATTAAAATCCATAAAGAAGCTACAGAGACCACAGGTATAAGCTTTTCGTGGAACATCCTGACACAATACTGTGGATAAGTTCCACGAAAGCTTTGTCCAACACCGTATATATATGTGTATATATATATAATATATATATATATATATATTGTGTGTGTGTGTGTGTGTGTGTGTGTTCACGTGAGCCTTCACATGATAGCCTAATCCTGTAAATAAATGAAGCGTAGAGTAAAACCGGAGTAAATCCAAGCGTTATAAATGTAATTGTTCACCGAATAAGGAATTATTCTTTATTTGGAAAAGAAGTAAAGATGGTGTATGAAAATGAAATAAATTGTTAAATATATTTGAGCAAAAAAATGGAAGAAAGATTTCTCTTTTGGTCAGTATTGATCTTTAAGTTCAGTTTTTATTTAACTCTCATATTTTCAACTCGGAAGCTTTTCTACCTTCGATATTAATCCTTTAAGATATGAGTGAAAAGGAGAACGAATATTCGTTATACGAACGCCAAATCACGAGTATGCAATTGGTCTCAATTCATCTTTTGAATGGTAAATGGTAGACAATAATGTCGTTACACTCCGCCGAATATCCAACAATTTTGTTTCGCCTTTTCTCGCAAAAAGGTGTTTCCTGAGACTGAGAATGAATAAAAGTGTCCTCCGGCGTTAACTACAACAAAATAAATATATTGAACGTTATGCGACAAAGTGTCTTTGTCGGCCACGTTATTTTGCAACTTTATAATTTGAGTTAGTTTATATATTTGTTCCCGTTATAGAAATTAAAGGATTACAGCGCGATTTAAATCACGACCATTACAATGAGGTACTCTCTACATATTTAACTGATGACAAAGCTTACAATTACGAGTATTCATTTAATAATATAATGCTAGGTTTACAATGTAATAATGTATTAATTAACTTATTTCTTTACAACTCAATATAATTTAGAACATTAAAGATTACTTAAATATGTATAGCTTAAATTTTAAATATTACAAATTAAAATTTTGTTTAACCTACTCAAGATGAGAATAGGGATTCCCAAAACGCTTGAGAGATAACATGTAGTGGTTCTATTTTTCATCTTGAAGATAAGGTTTCCGAGAAACCAGCCATTGTCACAATATATATATATATATATATATATATATATATATATACACATTTCAACTGCAAAGAACACGCAGTATAAATAACGTAAAGAACGACGCTTGTGTAGGAGAACAATCCGCGCAAGATGAGAAGAGAGAACGAAACAAATGAAAAAATGAGGTAACCATCTTCCGATTGCCGGTCAGATATGATAACCATTACACCACCGGCAATCAGAAGATCCCGGGTTCGATTCCCGGGTGGTTACCTCATTTTTTCATTTGTTTCGTTCTCTCTTCTCATCTTGCGCGGATTGGGATCTTTTCCGTTTGACTGCCGCCATTGAAACATAATTAAACTTTTTGTATTTTGTATTTTAACTGAAATGTCTTGATGATACAAAATAAGTTACTTTATAAAAAAGCTTTTCTTAATTTCCCTTCAAATTTTGTTTCTTATAAACAATTTTAATTACTTTCAAGATCCATGCTTAATTTTTAAGTTTTAATCGTGTACTCAGAAAAATAAGGGGATCACCTGAAGATCAGGGCCTCCAGCCTTCTTTAGTTAGCTTTATAAGGCTAACTAACAAAAATATCACGACCTAACCTAACCAATCGTCAAGGTCGTACAGTTGACCTAACGATTGGTTAGGTTAGGTCGTGATATTTTCGTTAGTTAGCCTTATAAGGCTAAGTAAAGAAGGCTGGGGCACTCACCTCTTATGTTTCAATGGCGGCAGTCAAACGGAAAAGATCCGCGGATTGTTCTCTATACAAGCGTCGTTCTTTACGATATATATATATATTCGGAAAGTGACAACATGTGTAACTATATTTTATGCGAGTGTTGAGTATTACGGCATTTGCGAATGAAAATAGAAACGTATGAAATTGATACATTTTCTCAAAGGAAATTAAAACTATTTTTAAAATTTTAATTTTACTTTCGACTAATTTTTATTGAATGAAATACAAAATTCGCGACCGTTCAAAAAAGGAATTTGGGTGGGAATGGAACTGTTTCGCGTTAGAGCAGAAATGGCCTTTAGAAGATGCTCTTAAATGGCTTCATTACATCGGTGTTTTTGCTCATAAACTCGGCTGTTAAACTTCGACTATTGAGACTCGTTTCAGACTAATAAAGTCCTCTTTTCTGAACTTCAAAGTTTCTCTTCTTTTCGCTCGGTGGCGTTTAGAAACAAATTTGAAACTTTGATTCACGTAATGTCGCCATCGAATTAATTCCTTCTATTCTTTACCCACGCACCAAGTCCGTTTCTTAAAACAATTTTTATTTATTAAATTATTGTTATTTAAAATAAAAATATGGAAAATACAACCATGAATTTTATATCATCGCGTGTTAAGTATCTGGAGATGTTTCTTTAATGCCACGCGTCATAAAAGTCACCAAAAACAGAACATGTTCACCACCTAACCAACATGTATTTCGCGAAGATTAATTATTATCGTATGGTAAAGACGGGCGTGTGTGTGTGTGTGTGTGTGTGTGTGTGTGTGTGTGTGTGTGCGCGCGCGCGTACCTGAGAAGTCAGTGCCCGCTCTTCACTTTGTCCTTGCGAAAATTAAGCTGGTGAGCAAGCGGTTCAAAGTTCAAAATTAGAATTTGAACATTGTAAAGGAGAAGAACGAACGAGCAAAAAGTGTTTTTCAGGTTCGTCTCAAAAATTTTAGTTATTCGTTTATTTTTTAATTATTTATCCGTAGCTGCGTTTCCGCAACGTTGAATGTCCCCGATCACACCTTTCGAGAAACGCGTAATTAATTGAAAGCGGAGAAAAGGTAACAACAATTTGAATTATTTCACTTCCGTTTCAGTGAATCAAGTAAAATTATTGTTCGTTCAATCCATTAAATTCTAAAACGTTTGTGACCAATGAATGCACTCTGAAAACTCTTTCAACTCATTTTAACTGAAATTGGAATCAAATATGTTCAGACCTATTAGCGCTTGAGATTATGACATCACTCGGCTCTTATTCTCAAAATCAGGAATAAAAGGATTTCTTTATTTTCAAAACTACCAAAGTCATATAGTAATCTTAACTCCTTTATGAGTCGCAATTTATTTTTATTGAGTTAAAATAACTCAATAATTTTTAAGAGGACGTTTAGTATTTACGGTGCCAAAGCACTCTCTTCTTTTATATATATATATATATATATATATATATGTATTAACGTAAAGAACGACGCTTTGTATAGGAGAATTATCCGCGCAAGATGAGAGCGGATAATTCTCCTATACAAAGCGTCGTTCTTTACGTTAATTATACTGCGTGTTTGCAGTTATAATGTATATATATGTATATATAGTAGCGTTCAAAAGTCTGCATCCACCTCAGTTTTAGACAATTTCTAGAAAATAATACAACTCTGAGAAAGTATGTCCGCTATATTAAGGTATTTTCTTTTACAAGAAATGGTATTTCATATATTCTACTACATGTGTAAATAATGTAGCTTTTATTTCATAAGAAAGGACACATTAATGAAAATGGTCCTTTTTGGTCCTGTTACGTTTTTTCTTTGCGGACTATAATAACACAGATTTTAACCCAGGTATTGGTGACAGACCCTAGCCAAATGTTGTTAATTCTCAAAATAGTGTATTCATACAGTAATTTTAACAACTGGTCTATTATAACTGATAAACCAATTAGTCAATGACATTGTAGCAATTTGATTAAAAAATATTAATCATTTTCTCTATTCTCTCTTTATAGGCCGTAATTGAAATGTCTAAGGAACTAAGTTTATCCCAGAGAGGACAAATAATTGCCCTTTCAAGAGAGGGAATGTCCCAGCGCTAGATCTCGGCAAAAATTAACGTTCCAAAAGGGGCCGTCCAAAGAACTAAAAGCGGATATAAAGAATCTGGATCGTGCTTTTCAAAGACAAGATCTGGCAGACCTAAAGTGACTACTGATTCTGAAGATCATTACATCAAGGTTACATCACTGCGTGACGGAAAAGTCACAGCTACACAGATTCAGGCACAGTTGAATGAACACCGGGACTCTCCAATAAGTACAAGTACTATAAAAAGAAGATTCCTAAAAGCTGGTCTCCATGGCAGAGTTGCTGTGTCCAAACCACTACTGAGGAAACGAAATAAAGCTAAAAGATTGGAGTGGGCGAGAGAATATCGAAATTTTACTGTAGTCGACTGGAAAAAAGTTATTTTTACTGATGAATCAAAAGTGGAACTTTTTGGGTCTCATAGAAGAGTTTATGTTAGACGTAGAACCAACGAAAAACTGATAGATCCCCGCATAAAACATTTAGTAAAACATGGTGGAGGCAACATTCAAGTTTGAGGTTGTTTCACTTATTCAGGAGTTGGAGATCTTCACAGAATCACTTACACTCTCACAAAAGAGAAGTACTACTCCATACTAATGAGACATACAATACCATCAGGATTGAGGCTTTGTGGTCAAGGATTCATTTTCCAGCAGGATAACGACCCAAAGCGTACTTTTAACCTTTGCATGAACTATCTCAACAAGAAAAAAGATGAAGGTGTTCTACAAATTATGAAGTTTCCTCCACAAAGTCTTGATCTCAATCCAATAGAGCATCTTTGAGGCCATTTGAAGAGTCTGAAAGCTAAAAAAAGAATATAATTTCTCTCGATTCTCTGTGGGAGAATGTAGAAGAATGCTAGAACGGCATAGCACAAAATGTTATCCAGAAACTTGTCGAATCTATGCCTCACAGAGTGGAAGCTGTCATTAAAGCAAAAGGTCATATCGATTATTAATAAGATTATGCCATTAAATTGTTAATTTCTTTACTAATTTATAATAATTACATTTAGAAGCAAATAATGTAACAATAAAAAATCTTTTTTTTTTGTAATTAGCACATATATTTGTACAATTTACAATAAATTGGGTGATTATAAGGCGGACGCAGACTTTTGAACGCCACTGTGTGTGTGTGTATATATATATATATATATATATATATATCAGGGCTGTGCGGGTCTATCACTTTCGGGTCGGGTCCGGGGCTGGGTCATTTTTCTAATTTACTTTCGGGTCCTGGTCCGGGTCTGGGTCGGACCCGAAAGTTCACTTTCATGTCCTGTCGGGTCTTTCAGTATATGACCCGGGTCTGGGTCGGGTCCATTATTAAAAATTTAATAATTATAATCTGGTATAGGATAGGTAATAAGACTGCTACCGTAGCTACATTAACGTGTTTTCTGAAACATAGTAAAACATTATATGGCTATACGGTAGTAGCCTAACCATATATATTAATTAATCTGATTTTGGAAATGTCTGAAAGTAGGTATATTAATTGTATTAATATTTAATAGTAACTAGGTATAGTTATACATGCATTGCTAAGGGGCAAAGTACGATGAATGATTGCTCTCTTCAGCCCCCTTATTCTAAATTTTAATTAATTTTGTGAAAACAAATTCTATATTTTTTTGAGTGAACTCAAATGGAAATTATCATATTCTTGCATAAAATTAAATACTTTGTTTATCTTAAAAAACAAAAATAAAACCGATACTATGAAATAATTAAAGTCATTTGGTAGTAATATTGTCTTTATATTTTAAGGGCAACATATTCTGTGAACTCCTTTAAAACAGATATTGATATAACAGCATAGCCTATACTTATTTCTCCTAGAATCTAGATTGAAAATTGTGGCAAGACAGGAGAGAGATTTCTGAATTTTTAACTGATTTTTTTTTATTTTGAATATACACAGTATATATATGTGCTTCTTAACTGAAATATTTTCATTAGGACTATTCTACACTATTTTATTTGAGAAGACTTTATTCCCCAACACCGTTCGATCGCAAACACAATACTGCGTCTAATAATGATTCCGAAAGAGAATTTCTTTGCGGGTTCAGAATGAAGCTTAGAACGGAGAACAATCTTTCAACGCTAACTTGTGTGCATGGAGTAGACAATGCTACCGAGGCTGCCTGTTTTAATTCTCCTCCCATTTCCATCCACCATTTCATAGGATCTTGATGGATCAGTTTCCCAGCTGAATCTCTCTTTTTCGCGAGGCGAGGACATTTTTCAAACTGTATCACACCTGCATCAAAGTTCGTACTCAGTGATACAGTTTGAATTCGTCCTTCCTTCTGGAGAAGTCTTTCCTTTTGTCGCAATTCTTTTTCAACTCACAACTCACAAACAAACAATAAAATATATTAGGAGTAGGCTATTCTTCCGTCACCGTTAACTCTCCACTTCTAGTGAGTCATTTGGAGGGTGGAGTGATAATTCAATACATTGTTGCCAAATTTAAGGCGCACACATAAATTTTGTGAAACTAAAAACCCGGCTCTGCGGGTTCTTCACTTTCGGGTCGGGTCTGGGTCTGGGTCAATTTTAAAACTCACTTTCAGGTCCGGGTCCGAGTCCGACCTGCCAGCCCTGATATATACATATATATATATATATATATATATATATTAACCAATCATACAATGCTTAAGATATTTGTAATTATAGCTTAAGTGGAAGTAAGGTGAAAAGTTTAACCCATACTCCCATTTCAGGGTACGAGCAGCTCACAGCAGTATTGCCAAGCAAACAGGGTTTCAATATACTAACGAGACCTCTGTACTTAGTTCATCGCTACTGAAAGCAACAATTGTTATCCAATAATATCAAATATACAGGGTGGGCCATAAAAAAGGAGAACTCTTTATAATCCTGTAATTTCTCGTTAAATACGGTTACAAAAAAGGAACAAAGCGTAAAAATGGGACGTGTTCGACATCTCAATAAATAAAAAGTGGACTGTACGTGTTACTGTAGAAAAGTTCTGTAAGCTTTATTTACGAAGATAAAACTAAAATTTTACCCAGTTAAAATGAATGATCGAACCGTCCTCCCGCGTTTCGTGCGCAGGCCCGAACCTGCATACCAAATTTGCAATTACCGCCCGAAGAATGTCACGTGAAACGGTGAAATCACTCGCGTCACTGCGTCCTTATGTTCAGGACCTGTTGTCCGTTTCTCATACATTTTAACAGAGTAAAAATATACAGTGCCATTTTTATTAGTATTTCAAATATCCATTTTATTGGACTTGGAAAAAAATTCAAGTAAACGATTATACAAAAACTATTCACACTTATTTGTAACCTTATTTAAAGAAATTACACCTTTTTAGTGGCCTACCCTGTATATATATATATATGTGTGTGTGTGTGTGTATATATATATATATATATATATGGGCTGAATTTCATAATTAAACACGGGAAATGAATGAATGATGTAAACCCAGGGTTTACATTATATATAATATATATATATATATATATATATATATATATATATATATATATATATATATATATATATATATATATATATATATATATATATATATTTGCGGGTTTCTGTCACGTGTGCATTAGGGAGGCACAGGCAAGAGGTGGATTTGGAGTCTAACCCTGGGAGCAATCAGGAAGGTTATGTCTTCCGGGGGAGCTTCCGACCGAAACTTTCCCACAGGAGGTTCGTGGAGAATCCGAGGAAAGCAGACTACGAACGATAACGTTAAAAATAAAAAAAAAGTCATTTTAAGTTCTTGCACGACACGAGAAAAATAGTAATTCCACATTTTTTCTTTGTTCCTTTCAGTGAATTAACTCAAATGCTAAATGTAACTCAAGAAATTATTAATGTAGTTGAATATATATATATATATATATATATATATATATATATATATATATATATATATATATATATATATTTTAACTGCAAACAACACAGTATAATTAATGTAAAGAATCCGACCGGCAATTGGATGATCTCGGGTTCGATTCCTGGAGGTACCATATTTTTCATTTGCTCGTTCTCCCTCCTCATCTTGTGCGGAACGCTCTTCTACACAAGCGTCGTTCTTTACATTAATTATACTGTGTGTTGTTTGCAGTTAAAATGTATATATGTACGGCATGCGAAGGTACCCCCTCAGGGCATTTGATTCCGCTCGTATGTAGGAGAATTACGAGTACTAACTAATCGGGGTCCTTGGTGCAGTGGTTAGCATATCCGACCGGCAATTGGATGATCCCGGGTTCGATTCCTGGGAGGTACCTCATTTTCCATTTGCTCGTTCTCCCTCCTCATCTTGTGCGGAACGCTCTTCTACACAAGCGTCGTTCTTTACATTATATATATATATATATGTGTGTGTGCGTGTGTGTGTGTGTAAACTAACTGTAAGAGCACAATTTCAAAGGTTTACTTGAACCAGAAAACTAACATTTCCTTCCTATTACAACCAACGAAGAACTGCTTGTATTCCCCTTGTGTTTTTTGGAACACATCTTTACAGTGTACGGTTGTGGTGTTGAAAGGTGAATACTGGATGGCGTGTCCGGTGGACCTCCCTCATGTTCAGAAACGTCCATGAACACCAAAAAGGTCGTTCAAGTTTAGGCATCTGCGAATAGTTTTAAAATGAACATGAAAAACTTGTTTTTAGTGATTTTCCCCAAATAAAATTATTGATCTTGCCAGTAACAGCTTCATTTCACGATCATTACTAAATTCTCAATCGCGACAGGTTCTTAAAATGCCAAAATACAAAGAGTTCGACCTTGTTCCCCCTCTTCACGGGGTCGCGTTGGAGGGGTGTTGCAGCGTGAAGGCGAAGAGGCATCGGCGCAGTACATTAATAATAAAGAACTGATTGAGGAATGCTACACTTTTCATTGTTTTAGTTCTTCTTTTTATTCTCAGTCACCATCAATGATAACTGATTCACCTTTTTCACGACATTTTTAAACTTGAAAATTTTCAGAAGAACTTTGTTTGTCCTTTTCATAAAACGAAAGGTCAAAGGTCGAGAAGAGAGCGCTCCTCGAGTGCCTGGAGAGAGAGAGAGAGAGAGAGAGAGAGAGGAGAGAGAGAGAGAGAGAGAGAGACGTTGTCGATGTTTGCACGCAGGAACCAAGACGGCATCGAAGGTGAAAGCGGATCTGAAACAAAACCTCGAGTTTTGGCTACGACGCTTCGAAAACTCTCGATCGCGTTTTGGAATTGATTCGCGAGAAACGGAGCGACTCCGAAATAACGCTCATGAAAGGCTTAATTAGGGGCAGTGCATGAGAGTACACGTCCAAGCACTAAAAACAACTTTGAATCATCTCTTCATTTGAGTTTTTATATTTTACAAACTTCTCATTTTTAATATATAGGTGTATATATAACACAAAGAGAGAGACGGAGAGAGGAGCAGGTAGAGGGAATTTCTAGTGTTTGCAGCAGGTGAAACCAGTTTGCTAATTGCTCTTTTGTAAATTCAGACTTCACTCTTCATTCCTTTCTACACTTCCGACAGCTTTATTGCAAAAAAAATAATAAAATATATATATATATATATATAAAAGAGAGAGAGAGAGAGAGAGAGAGAGAGATTGCGCCACGTTAGATCATAACACGAAAGGAAAATTCATAATTTATGTGTGAGCATGACAAAAATCAGGACTATTTGAGAGTTGAAACCTTCCTACTTTTAACACTTGTTCGTCTGTCAGACGTAGATTTTTCACGTCTTCATGTAAGCCATGTGTGCCCAACTTAAATTTCAAGTAGGCAACATTACACATTTACGCAACAGTGGCGGCCGCGGCCGCGCATAAAAAAATCCAATACTTACCGATTTAGTGGGAAGATTGCTTTTTGCCAGATGATAGCGTGTCAATATTGGGTGCTAGATTCGAAACACGAAGTCTGATGGCTGTCTGGAGATGCGTAGCTGTCATTCGTGTTCGTAACTTCGATTTGGTATATTTCATCGTCGAAAATGTTGCTTCACAAATGTAGGTGCTTCCGAAATGCGACGCAAATCTCTGTGCAAATTTTAAAAGACCTGGAAATTGTTCCGTTAATAAGGACTCGTAGAACTCCACTAAATCACCCTCCTTGAATTTGTCCTTCAATACATTGTTACACTGCAGTTCAATTACTTCCATTTGTAGCTCGATTTTTACATCATTTATATTTACTGCAGAAGTTTTCAAATAAACGAATCATGCTGGCATGCGTGAAGAAATCCTTAAATCTCTCATTAAAATCTGTTGGTATAAAGGTGGGCTAGAAGAAATGGTTTGGCGGGCCGAATCCAGCTCGCGAGCCATATGTTGGGCACCCCTGATCTAAGCTACTGTCTCACAATTGAGGAGTCGGAAGGTTCCTCTTGGTAGTGAAGATGTTTTGTTATTCCTTCTTCAAACTCAGTTCAATCGCGTCAATATTAGCTAATTCAATATTTCATTTATTCTATAAATCTAGTCAAAGCGATATCGTGTCAATATAATCTTTATTACAAAAAGTTAATTAATAAACTACGTTATAATTCTTATTTCGTCATTCCAACTGAGCCTATTTTTCCATCAGTCCTAACTCCTAATATTTAGGTAAGAGGGCTAAGGCGCCGTTCAAAAATTACGTAACGCTATTTTTGCTAAAACTTGACACCCCACCCCATTGTAACGTTCCATAACGCTAGACCAGACATCCACTAAGATGTTATGTAACCCCTAATAGTGGTGTCTGGTCTAGCGTTGTTGCGGAACGTTATAAGGGGATGGGGTGTCAAGTTTTAGCAAAACTAGCGTTACGTAATTTTTGAACGGCCCCTAAGCCTAATTCTAGCTTTCGATTTTTTCAATTCAGAATAGCGCCGTGGTTAAACACGTGCCAGCTTAGCTAGCCTATGTGTTAGGACGAATTGTAGTATTTAATAATTTCTCTATTTACGTTACGATATAGGACTATAGGTAATATGGTGGTAATTACTTATTCGACTCGTGTAGGAATACAGGGTGGCCAAAACACTAGGATAAATAACACTACCACTACTCTATTGATTCTTATTTGTAATCTGTTCCGTATCATTCATCTTTCCATAACTTCTATTCAGTTTGCTGAACCAAAGTCAGTTTGGTTGGGATGTTTAAACAATATAAACTTTGAAAAATTTCTACATTAGTATTATATCAGTTTATATTAGAATTATATAAGTTTATATTAGAAGTCTTTGCAATGGACATACGAAATCAGTTCTTCTGAAAGACAAAAAGCAGTTCACTCTGAAAATCAGGAAACGACATCTGCGGCTCTGCCTCGAAAATTTATTTTAAAAATAATTCTAGCGCTTGTGTTGAGAATACAATTAGGCCTAGTGCTCAGCCTGACTACATTTGTAACTCAACTAATCCCCGTAGGATGAAAATAGGGCTATAAGTTAGACGTAAGTAACTTTTTAGATATAACGGTACATAGCACACTTACTTGTGTAGGAATACAGGTGCTGTGGCAGGGTTGCCAGATGATATTTCTTAAAATCGGACAGATTCGTCCCAAAAATCGGACATTTAACATTGAAATCGGACAGGCCCAAATTTTTGTACTTCGTTCCATTATTTTATGCTAAAATCGAATACTATAACCTTCCAATTACCTTATGACCCATTTGTAATTGAATAACAGTTTGTAAGTACTCGATTATCAGTTTGATTATATTAAATGCTAATAAATGGAAATATTTCTGAGCTTCGGACCAGAAAGCTGAAAAATAAGGTTTCCTTTCCCTCCTAATAAACTTTTCCAAATTAATCAATCCTATATAAATATTCTAGGAAGTTGTAGGAACTTAAAAATATAAAAATAAAATTATTTTCATTTACTATGCCTACCTTTTTTAAAACTGCACTGAAAAAATGTCATCAAATGACTCCAGCACCTCCAAATTTTCAGCATCTACTATTTCACTCGTACTTGGTTCTGTGGGATTGTTTGGGGCTTTTACATTGTACATTTTGCTGTTAAAAAGACTTAACATTTTTTTGGTAACTTCAAAGTTTTTGTAGCACTGTTCATTTGTTAGAAGATGTGTTCTTATATGCAGCAGCGCATCTAAGTTTTCAGGGACTATTTTATTTCTAGCTTTGGTCTTTACATTTGTTACGTGGTAAAAGACTCTTTCAACAAACGCAGTACTGACAGGAATACAATACGAATCCAAGGCAATGGTTGCAAGTTCATGGTAGCACTTTTCGCCAGCAGCATTTTCATAATTTAGAACATACATCCAAAAGTCGATCGGATTTTTCGGAATTTGTTTGTTTGGAAATTCATCCCGCCAATTAACTTTCATTAAAATTCGTTCGTATTGGTTAGCTACCGTTATTGCATTGAATTTTTCTTGTTTGATTAGGTGCTCAATGTTGACTTCACTAAACAGTGGTCTAGTGTGGCTAAGTATAATATGAAACGTTTCAAAACGTATATTCAGACTTCAGTGCCTACATGGCGATCTGACCAATCTAAAGAAGCAGAACTATAAATACAGAAGTTATATTTGTTTTAAAAGTTTGACTTAATTTGTATTACGATGTTCTTCAAATAGGACAGAATTGGACAGTTTTGGGTTGTCCGGTTCATTTGAATTTTATTCAGACAAGCGGATCTGAAATAGGACAGAATCGGACAGTTTTGGGTTGTCCAGTTCATTTAAATTTTATTCGGACAAGGGGACCTCAAATAGGACAGACTGTCCGAAATCGGACAAACCTGGCAACCCTGGAGCCTGTGAGATACAACGTATTTAAAAACTCATGGTGCCGCCTTCCTCATGTATTTTAAAGCAGACGTTGAGAGTTAAAAAAAACCGAGTTTTTCGTCCACAATGGCTCTGATACCGATTATTCCTCAGAGCTTGTTTATTCACAAATAAGCAAACGAACATTGTTCGATATTGTGAATTATTTCGTCCAAAAGTTCATCTTGGTTTTCGAGATAGTTTTGTTGCACGTGCCTTCACTAAATTCAAAGATTTCCATAATTGCCTTAAAGAGCATATCGAGTCTCATTGGCATGAAGAAGTCTTAGAAAGTTCAAAGAACTTTTTACATATAATGGATAACAAAAAATTGAGTGTTTCTTAACAAATTAATACTGCTCTTCACAATAAAATTGAATCTAACCGCAAAAAGCTTTTTCCAATTGCGTCAACAATAGTCTTGCCTCTCCGAAGATAAACTTTTGACTCTAAGGTCTTCAATGTTCTTCATTTTTGTGTTGAGTCTGGTGATTCTTGTTACTAAAACACTTACTCTGCACCTGAAAACGCTAAGTACACATACTGTCAAACTGAGAAAAAAATCATACAGGTTTGTTGTCAAACGTTAAGGAAGGAAATAGTGGGAGTATTCAATGAAGCTTATACATTTTCAGTGTTAGCAGATGAAACTGCTGACATTGCAGGTATGGAACAACTGTCATTAGGTATTCACTTTGTTGGCACAAAGAGTAATGAGTCCTGTGCTCATGAAGTGTTCTTAGGCTTTTCTCCCCTTGAAGAATTAAATGCAAGAGCAATTGCTGAAAAAATATTGTCATTTTTAAGAGAGGCTGGTCTTAATCTTACAAAACTGGTTGGGCAAGGTTATGACGGTTGCGCTACAATGACAGGCAAATATAGTGATCTGAATATTCGACATCACTATGCTAAAACTTTGTTTCATTATTGTGCTAGTCACAATTTAAATTTTGTTGCGAATGATTTGGGCAAAGTTCCTGACATTCAAAATTCAAATGGCACAGTTAAATAGATGATTTTTTTTTGTAGCCATTATCATAACACCGCTTCCCGTTGATCAGCGAAGTTAAGCGACATTGGGTCTGGGTAGTAGTTGGATGGGAGACCGTCCGCTGCGTCCAAACTATGTAGCAACCCGTGGTTCGGATCCCACGTAAAGCTGTAGGTCCCCTCCCTCATATGACCTTAGATGTTACGAATGAGGTTAAACAAAAATGAATCATTATTGTATGCACTTGTATGAAAGTCGAACATGGTTTGATGAGAATTTGGTTTCAAAAGTTTCATTGAAATTTCATCTTTGTGCTTTAAGTCTAAATTAAGTGCTAAATCTATGAACTTGAGGTCTTTAGGTCATCTAAATAGAGACTAAAGGTCATTTAAATGGAGCCCAAGGGTTACCTACAGGGAGGCCATTTGCCTCCTCGCGCCCATTTGATCATGGGAAGTTACACACACACGCGTGCGCATCTCTGCATGAGCGAGGTACCGACTTTTTTAAATCCATATACAGTATCTAAAAAACTAATTGCCAAATCTAAACTAACAACTTTAGTGCCATTGAACCGAGAAAGGCATGTCAACCCTTTAACTGTCATTGTTCCCATTTGGGAACACATTTTGAATTACAATTTCTACCTATACAAAGAGATAGAGACTCCCAATGAGTGTGATCTTGTCAAAACTTGTATAACTGCCTACAACATTACTCAGTGCTTCTTCAAAGTGTGTTGAAATCACACGTATTGAAATGCTCTCTGATTCAACTTTGTTTTGGTAAGTACTTTTATTTAAATCTTATAGATTATGGCTAAAATTAGGGTTAGTGCAGCTTTTCATGATATTATACATAATTTATCCTAAAATAGTTCGTTCCTTTGTTTTAAAATTGATTTTATGAGTATTTGTGAATGAATGTATATGGCTATTTCCAGAAAATGCTGAAATTTTTTACACCAAGAAGCTGTTGACCTATTGTTAGTAGATAATGCAGATACTATCAACATTCTCCGCCAGAAGAGGACCAGCTGCTTACAGACGAAGATAGTGATGATAATTTGCTTGAAAGCATTGAAAGCAGTGAGAATGTACCAACTGGCGAACACAGTTTTCCGCATGATGTTTCTGTGAGAGTTAATGTCAGCAACAATGACGTAGTTGAAGATTATGGTGATAATCAATCACGAAGTTCATCCCATGAAAAATTTAGCACTAAGCCCAAAAAAAAGAAGGAAAATATCACATGCCATGAAAGTGAACTGGAGGGGGAAAAAAAAAGTACTCAAAACTTTCCACAAGAGAATGATATTAGACCACACTGACTGAGTGCTACCCAGAATTATGCTTACTTTCACCTGGTAAAATGTTTATGAAGCTTTTCAATGAAGATATTCAAACTTTCGTAGTAAAAGAAACACTCGGGTATGCTCATGAAAATGTTAACTCCCGAAAACTTACACTTGACATTGCAAGTCTCTTAGATTTTGTTGGCATATTCATTTTGACAGGATACCATAAACTTCCCCGAGAGAAAATGTACTGGTAAAGATCAGATGGTGTTGCTGTTCCACTTGTTTCAAAGAATGTCCAGAAACATATTTAGAGAAATAAAACGTTATTTACACACATCAAATAATAACAACTTGGACACCACAGATAAAATTGCAAAACTAAGACCATTGCTTGAATTGACAAATAAATCATTGCAACAATTTAGTGTTTTTCATAAGAATCTTTCAATTGATGAATGTATGATCCCATATTTTGGTCATCATAGCTGTAAAATGTTTATACAAGGAAAGTCAATAAGTTTGGTTACCTTGGAACATAAGAATGATGGTTCTTATGTTCATCCTATGGTTATCCATTCAAGTTTGATATCTATTGTGGAAAGACTTTGTTTACTGATGATCGTCCTCTAGGTACCAAAGGTTGTTGAAGATATGCTTTCTTGTAATAGCGATGTCAGTGCTCATGCAATTTTCTTTGGCAACTTTTTCACCTCCTATAACCTTATGGCGAGACTCCAAGAGAAAAATGTGAGGGCAACATGGACAGCTAGTGATAATACGCTACAAAAGTGTCTTCTGACAGATTAAAAATCGATGAAGACAGAGCGTGGAACCTATGAATATTGTTCTGATGGCAAAATACTAGCTATCAAATGGAATTACAATAGTCCTGTAACTGCAGTCACAAAGCATAACATTGATCCACTTGTTGATGCTCAACGCTGGAAAAGTGCTATAAAAAAGGGTTCTATAAAGCAGCCTAACCTTATCCATACATACAATAAGAATATGGGAGGAGTTGATCTTATGGATCGCTTCTTATCTCAATATAGGCCATGAGTTAGATCTAAAAAAGTGGTACTTTCCTATTTTTTTCCAAATGTTAAATATGTTGCGCGTTGCCGTATGGTTGATCCATAGGGAAGCATCAGGGACAAAATTAGATTAGTTTTAATTCAACGATATGTCGTAAGGTATGTGTTTTCTAATACGCCAGCACAACGGGTGAGCAAGACTGGACCTAGTGGTAATCAAGTACCTGTAAAATTACAACGCAACATGTATCTGTTGTAAGTGTGAAACAAGGTCGGTGTAAACACTTCAAGAAAAATACTAGAATGATGTGCTCAGGATGCAAATTGCTTCGCCATACCCACTCTATAAAAACCTATCATGAAAGTTATTTACATTTATGACTGTGGGTTGTAATTCTGCTTATATTGATTGTTTTTCTTAGAATTACATTATACGGGTGTTTCAAAAGTCCCTCACTAATTTGATTTTCAATTTTCTTTGCAGCTAATCGACCAACGACGTTCATCTTGTGTAAACTCTTACTCAGTAGTTGAGAATTTTTTTGAGTCTACATTTGAAGTTTTGCTCCGTTTTCTTCTGCTACCATGCTGACTCTAGAGCAGAGGTGTAAAATCGCTGCATGGCAGGAGGTTTTTCAATCTGTGGTCGAAGTGCAGCGACGATTCCGGGCAGTCTACGGACAGCATTATGCACCGGATAGGAACACCATCGTCGCCACCCACCGGAAGTTTATGGAGACCGGATCCGTAAAGGACAAACCACGATCAGGAAGACCTCGAAGTGGGCGGAGTGAGGAGAATGTCGAAACTGTCCGTGAGGCGTTTACTCAGAGTCAAGGAAAGTCCATTCGGCGAGCTGCTGCGGAACTGAACATCAGCGCGACATCTATCCAACGGATTTTGCGGCGTGGTCTCAAGCTGTATCCGTACAAGATCCAGGTGGTTCAGAAGCTGGAACCTCAAGACTACGAT
Source organism: Bathynomus jamesi (assembly GCA_023014485.1). Lineage (NCBI taxonomy): Eukaryota > Metazoa > Arthropoda > Malacostraca > Isopoda > Cirolanidae > Bathynomus > Bathynomus jamesi. The sequence continues at coordinate 41,750 of JAJOZX010000079.1, read as the reverse complement.
TGCCGGGTGGAGATGTGTGAGACACTGCTGCATCACTACGAAAGAGACCCATCGATCCTGGAGCACATGTGGTTCAGCGACGAAGCTCTCTTCCACCTTTCTGGTCGCGTCAATCGGCACAACACCCGCATCTGGGGAACTCACAATCCTGCGGAGATCCGTGAACATGAAAGGGACACGCCGAAATTGGTCGTCTGGTGTGCCATCTCCTCAGCTGGGCTGATTAGTCCGTTCTTCTTCCGGGATCAAGATGGAAATTCCGTGAACGTCAACGGAGACAATTACCTTCGTATGCTTCAGGAGTTCTGCATCCCCCAACTGTCAGCTGTAGCTGACATGCAAGAAGTCATTTTCCAGCAAGACGGTGCCCCTGCTCATTACTCGCGTGAGGTTCGCTCATTTCTGAATAAGCAGTTCCCGGATCGGTGGATTGGTCGCCGTGGTCCCATCGAATGGGCTGCTCGCTCGCCTGATCTTACCCCATGCGACTTCTTTTTGTGGGGCTACATTAAGAGCAAAGTGTACGCCACCAAGCCGCGAGTCCTCCCCACACTAGAAGAACGGATCAGGAATGCGTGTGCTTCTGTTACTCCCGAAATGTTGTCCAATGTCGGCCAAGAATGCGTAAAACGGTGGCTCGCTTGTTTCGAAAAAGACGGTGCCCACGTTGAGGTGTACCAGTGACTTTCCAGTAGACTTATGAAGCCAAGTTCGATGCCACCAAAATTCTCATGAATCGTAGACTCAGCAACCAAATTGTCATTTGGTTCCTCTTGTAATTGCTATTTTAATAAAATTTTAAAAATAATGAGGGACTTTTGAAACACCCTGTATATGTAAAAAATAATTATGTTTGTATCTCTAAGAAACAACAAATAAAACATTTTTACTACTAGTATATTTTTTTTCAACCTGATGTCCGCAGACAATATTCCCATCAATATTTCAGACATTGTTTCCATATGGGAATATATCATATTTACTATGTAAATACTTGGAGCTTTAAAAAAAAAACTTGTGTATACCTTAATTTAGTCAATTTAGACATAATTTGAAAGAGAAAATAATTTCCAACAAGAATTTCTATTGTTGGCATATTAATAGGTTAAGTGTTTCGGGCGCAATTGAGGGCTCGAAAGGTGTTTTCTGTTAAGTCATTAATTACTGAGGTACTCGCTAATCTATCCTAACCTAGCCTAATCACGACCAACAAAACTTTTAATAACTAAAAATTGTTTATATAAATTTTTAATGTTTCGAAGTATCGAAAATATTCTCACAACAAAAATAATACCCCACTACATCCGTGAATTATCACACACTCGGCCCAGTTGCCTTCCTGCGCGCGTGCACACACACAACACACACACACACATATATATATATATATATATATATATATATATTTTTCGCCTCTCTGTTTGTCTGTCCTTATGCAAACGCAAACCGTTTGACCTAGAGCTACCAAATTTGGCACGGGAACCTCTTATGGGATGAAGAATGTTAATAAATTAAATAATTAAAATTACTGGGCCCGAAGGCCCCAGCACCACGATTAAACTACAGAAAAGAACGCAGCCGTGAAAATTTTGAGCTTCACATTGTGTCAAGATTTCTGAATCTTAACATTTTCATTACTAATTATTTGGTCACCTATAGAAAAGAACACAGTCATGAAAATCTTGAGCTTCACATATAATTATTTTTTAGGACGACTTCAAACCGTTTGACCTAGAGCTACCAAATTTGGCACGGAAACCTCTTATGGGATGAAGAATGTCAACACAGAGTCGGTCAGCCTGTCTGTTTGTGCGAATAGTTACAGGAAGTTAATGTGGCAATGTTTTTTTGCAGTTTTTGAAAATCCCAACAACTTTACCATGCCACCAAAGAAACGGGCAAGTTTGGGCAGATCTACATCAGCAGCCAGAAAAAATAAAGAAGCCCGGAAGCAGGAAAGCTCACAAGAAAGACAATCACGCCTTGAAGTTGACCGTGAATAACATGCAACAGCCAGAGCAAGCGAAAACCTCCAAGAAAGACAATCACGTCTTGAAGCTGTCCGAGAAAGTGTAGCAGTTACCAGAGCAAGAGAAACACCCCAAGAAAGACAATCACGCCTTGAAGCTGACCGTGAACGACATGCAACAGCAATGTGAAATTTATCCCGGGCAACGCCGGGTACCTCAGCTAGTATATATATATATATATATATATATATATATATATACACCCTGGGTAGCCCAGTGGTTAAGACGCTGGGCTGCTGGTGGAGCGTGGTTCGGATTCCACGTTCAACTGTAGGTTTAAGGTGGAGTGACAAGCTTGACCTTCGTCAGAATGAACAGTTCGGGCGGAAGCAAAACCAAGGTTATATATATATATATATATATATATATAGTGGTATTCTAACAGGCATCTTCTTCTCTCGCCCTCATGCTTCCACAAAAATATCTTTGTTCTCTTGAGGTTTCTCTCTTGCTTCAAACAAGTTCCCTATTGTTCGACGAAACCAGAGCGAGCAACCTAGCAACCTTGTTCAGCCTAGCGACTACGATGACGTCACATTGCACTTTGAGTCGAGACTCCCTCGCAAGCGACCTTCAGTCAAGCTGCTCCAGTTCTCACAGATGTTCACTCGCTTTAGCAGGTCTCCACGTCGGCCTATTATAATTCCTTTAACTTAAAGAATTTTAATAATTTTTTTACATTTGGGTGCAGTGACATTCATTCCTCCTCAACGAGCGCGGGTAAAAATTTCACTTAACGGATGGCAAACATTCAAACATCTTCAGCGTTAGCATAACTCCCTCCGCGTCACGGAGGGCCCTCTCTCACTCCGCCGAGCACTAAGGACCCATGTACGTTCTCTGGGGCTACAGCAAGTTCGATTCACTATTCACGGTGTCATTTCTTACTCCCACACATTTGGCACAATTTCTCATGGTGACACGCATCCGCATTTGCGAGCGCGATTCGAAGCACAACATTGTGCCTCCCAACCCTAACCCCCGCAAGAGGGTTTCAAAAGCGTTATTAGCAAGCGAGAAACAAGCACGCAAGTAAGCAAGCATACTGCAAGCAGCAAGAACTTCGACAAACAATCATCAACACAACATCAACATGGATCGGTGGAACGCCCTCTCCCACCTCCACTTCTACAAGGTGTCCACAATGTCTTGTCACTCAGTAAATACTGATTTTGTTTTTCTTTCAACCCATTATCACTGTTACAGTTACGTTTAATGCGTTGTTCAATCGTATCGTTTCTGCTATCACACATTTCAAATGGGTCTGAAAGAAAACGAAACTCAATTAGCATTTTACTGGGGTGACAAGACATTGTGGGTACCTTGTACTTCGACAGGCACGATTCATCTATCGACGCGAACATATACAATGATTTGCGGACCCCACCCACACGTGAACTTCGTCCAGTTCTCCCCCCGCCCCTCGAACATCGTCGTATTTTTCTACCTCATCCGCTTTGCGTTCCTACACTAGTCCCTCCCTCCGCGCAAAATCTTAATTTAGTTAAATGTAATTTTAACAACTATGCATTTGTCCTTGTGTAATCAACACTTAACCTCAACAATTCATGCGCATTCTCACCGCACATTCACTCAAGCAGTTGTACGTATTTCAATTTGACATTTTACATTTACTGTTTTGTTTAATTAAAGGAAAGACCATCTCAATCTACTCTTTATCTTGTGCTGATTGAAAAATCAACTGGTGACCTCTAATTAAATATAGTGCCGATAACAAAGCACTAAGAGAGAGAGAGAGAGAGAGAGAGAGAGAGAGAGAGAGATAGAGAGAGAGAGAGAGAGAGGAATTAAAAGTTTGTAACTATTTTGTTCCCCACCCTCAGGTACGTAAAGGCTTATCTTCTTCCTGACAAATCGAAGAGCGGAAAGAGGAAGACCAAAGTCAAGAGACACACACTCAATCCCGCATTTGACGAAGTCTTCAAAGTAAGTAATTAGAGAGTGAGAGATAAACATTACTTACATTCTTCTCTTCCTTTGGTTCTCTACCTTTGTTTCTCTATTCATACACTAACTTATTTCTTTTAGTTCTTCATTTCTTATACTATCGTACACATTATGTGTGATCAGTTTACGTGAATTCGTTTATCTCTAATTTATTTATTTATTCTCATCGAAATGCTTTATCGACATCGGTGTTTCTCTCCATTCTTTTATTGCTCAGTCTCGAGCTTCATAAAGTACAATCTTTCCTCCGTCTTTATTTACAAATTTAGAACGACGAATTGAAGCCATAAAAGAATTCCTGAATCAACTCTTTTCAAAGCGATTCATTCGCATCTTAAAATTCATCCCCAAGAATATTCTTCTAAAATGTTACTTCACATTTTGTACCTTATTTCGTTACGTACTTAATTTATTTCGAAGCCGCGAAATAAGGTCTCTTATATAAGATCTGTCGGCGGATGGGCTTATATATCACACCACACACAAACACTTTGGTGTTTCTTCTTTTCCTTATCCCAATTTTTTGGGTTACTCAGTATGTTGCTTCTCGCTGCCCCTACAGCCGAAATGTATATCGCTTACTTACAGGTTCTTCAACCGAGCTCGATCTGACTACAAGCGTCGGACATAATTTATGCCCTCTTCTTCAAGGTCCATTTTTATCGATGCGTTGAAAGAATCACTTGGCTTTCGTGAAAAAGATGGGAACGAGACGTTATCCCAAACAGTTTATTTCACCGGATAATGCATTTCACACAAAAATGAACTAACAGGGCAGTTATAATGAAATTCAAACTTGTTCACTACACTTGTTTTTGAGGATTTTACATCGGGCACTCCCTTGCCCTTAAAGGACCTGGCGACCTAACCTAACCACTCGTCAAGGGCGTACAGTTGACCTAACGATTGGTTAGGTTAAGTCGTGATATTTTCGTTAATTAGCCTTATAAGGCTAACTAGAGAAGGCTGTGGGCCCTGATCTTCAGGTGATCCCAGATATCTACTGCAAACGTAAAGTCAATTTATAAAGTATTAAAGATTAAAGTTCAATACCTTAATTTATAAACATAGAATAATGTAATCTAAACTTTAACAAAAATTTACTTAACTTGAAAAACTATTTCCACAAAATTATTTGGACAAGTTGTACTTTACACACAAAATCTCGTGTGCGGAAATTTGTACGTCAACATTTGTACGACGGAAATTTATACGCCAGCATTTGTACGCCAGAACATTTATACGACTGGAAATTTATACGACTGACATTTGTACGACGGTAATTTAAATATGCGCTCTACCGGACTTTTTTGACTTAAGTATGCGATCTACCCATGATAATAACCGTGACTTCATTTTTTTTATATAAACATAAGCACAGGTGCAAAAAAAAAAAATAAATAAAAGTAAACATTATTTAAATATTTTGAAAATAATTTCAATTTGAAGAATTTTAAATTTTATCATGTATCACAGCGCATTAAAGGATTAACAGGTAGGTAAATGGTTATTGAATAGGTACAGGTGGTTAGGTTAGGTTAGGTTAGGTCTGGAGATTAATGAGAAAAAACTCGCAAGATTTGTTCTCCGATTTTTTAAATGACATTCGTTCTGTATATCGCTAGTTACATTTTCTCTTAAATTGATAAGCTGAAATCTAGTTTCAGTTATGCATTTAATTATTGTAATATGTAATTTCATAATTTGTGATAATTTGTAATTTAACTTACCTAGTTTCAAATTTAATTTTATTAACTGATTATGAATTTCTTGTGTATAACGTATAAATTACCGTCGTACAAATGCTTGGCGTATAAATTTCCAGTCGTATAAATGTTCTGGCGTACAAATGCTGGCGCATAAATTTCCGTCGTACGAATGTTGGCGTACAAATTTCTGGGTTTCACGGAATCTGCATTGCTCACGACTTAATATTATCAATATTCCTACAGTCTGTGTCACACTTTAAGCAAGAATCAAAACTTCAGTATATGTTATTGCAATTAAATGTTTTATAATTCCTAAATTAATACGAAATTCCTTTCCTGTCTTTCGTGTATTCACCAGTACACCTCGTCAGGGAATGAAGGGAGAAGGCGAGATGACGAAAATAAGAGGGTAATTCAATAAGTATCCGCACTTTTTATTTCCACAATTTTATTTTCACATCTGATGGATTATAAACACATCACTTCTCAACATAGTCTCCCTGTTTCTCAATACACTTAGTCCAGCGATCTACAAGCTTCCTAATGTCATCTCAAAAGAATGTTTTTGGCTGTGTGCGTAGCCAGTCATGCACCGCCTCCTTCAGGGCATCATCGCCTTGGAATCGCTGACCTCTCAAAGCGTCTTTTAGTGGTCTAAACAGGTAAAAATCCGAAGGTGGCAGGTCTGGACTGTAGGCTGGATGGTCTAGAACTTCAAATTTAAGTTCTTGAAGACATTTTCTAGTCTGTGCAGCGGTATGAGGGCGCGCATTGTCGTGTAACAGAATAAAACCTTCCCGTTGCAAGGAAGTTCAAAGCGCAGCCGTCAACAGGTAAATTTATGCTAACACTGTTTTGGGATACACGAGACCCTATCCTTCAACATTATCTAGAGCGTGGAACTACAGTGACAAGTGCATCGTACTGACATGCTTCGAAATGAGTTAAAGCAAGCAATTCGCACAAAACAGAGAGGAAGATTGTCGGAAGGTGTTATTCTGTTACACGACAATGCGCGCCCTCATACCGGTGCACAAACTAGAAAATGCCTTCAAGAACTTAGATTTGAAGTTCTCGACCATCCAGCCTACAGTCCAGACCTGGCACCTTCGGATTTTTGCCTGTTTGGACCACTAAAAGACGCTTTGAGAGGTCAGCGATTCCAAGGCGATGATAACCTGGAGGCGGCGGTGCATGACTGGCTACGCATGGCATTAGGAAACTTGTAGATCGCTGGACTAAGTGTATTGAGAAACAGGGAGACTATGTTGAGAAGTGATGTGTTTATAATCTATCAGATGTGAAAATAAAATTGTGAAAATTAAAAGTGCGGATACTTATTGAATTACCCTCGTATATACATATGTACATCGGAACAGAGAAATAAAAGAGATTAGCATATGATTAACAAGCGAAGCGTTGATTAAAGGCAAAAGCCATTTTAACAAGATATTGTAAATTTCATACATTCCCGCACTGTTATTTTCAAAATGGATGAATGCACATTCTAGAATATTCCTTTCAATTATATATGTGTTTTTAACGAGCGGTCTAGAACTATCCCACTTGATACTGTGATTACATCTGTACATATTGTTAAACAACGCATTAGAATTATTTGCTGTTCTACACGCATATTTATGCTGTTTTACCCTGATATCTAAAGTTTTTCCCGTTTGACCTATATATACTGAGTTACATTGTGTACATTCAATCGAATACACACAGCCAACCACATTATCCGGGCTATACTTTATTAGGCGAGATCTAACCATATTATTATACTTAAACACTACGTTGATATCAATTGTTTTAAGTAAGGTCGGAAGATATTTAAAATTTATATGGTAAGGTAGGCTAAGGATATTTTTACACTCAAATTCATTTACAGATATACTATTATAATACCTATTCTTAGCTTTCCTAAGGCAGTTATCTAGAAATGAAATAGAATAACATAATTTAGTACCAATATTCATGATATTGCATAACTCAGAATCTAAAAATTCAGGACTGACAACTCTCAATGCTCTAAAAACAGCAGAGAAAATAAAAGATTTTATCGAGGGTTGATGGTCAGAATAAAAATGCACATAAGAGTTATTATTAATAGGCTTACGGAAAACTTCAAATTTGAATTGACTCATGCATCTCCGACTCATGCATCTTCGCATGCCGTACATATATACATTTTAACTGCAAAGATTCCCGGGAGGTACCTCATTTTTCATTTGTTCGTTCTCCCTCCTCATCTTGTGCGGAACGCTCTTCTACACAAGCGTCGTTCTTTACATTAATTATACTGTATGTTCTTTGCAGTTAAAATGTATATATGTACGGCATGCGAAGGTGCCCCCTCAGGGCATTGGTTTCTGCTCGTATGTAGGAGAATTAAGAATTCTGATTGATCGAGGTCTTTGGTGTAGTGTATAGCATATCTGACCGGCAATCGGATGATCCCGGGTTCGATTCCCGGGAGGTACCTCATTTTTTATTTGTTCGTTCTCCCTCCTCATCTTGTGCGGAACGCTCTTCTCTCTCTCTCTCTCTCTCTCTATATATATATATATATATATATATATATTATAAAAAATCTCATTTGCCAAGGATTTGGGGTGAAAAAGCAGAAAAAAATTGGATATAAAGTACAGAAGTTAATGAAAAGAGGAAAAGGCAAAAAGTAAAGCGTACATATCTATTCACACAGGCGTTCTGGTGGACCAGCGCCCCTCTACATGGCAAAATTCCACACTTGCAATGCTTCATACGCCATACGTGGTGGTGCTTCCAGGCCTTACCAAACCTCATATATTTCAACCTACTTACAGCCACTTCTCGTGCATCACCCAGCTCAAGTGGACGCTTACTCACGTAATCATTAATCATATCCATCCATCTTCTCGGCCTTCCTCTCCTACCTTCGCAAACACTCTTGTAAACTCTTTTCACAGCTCTGTCATCTTCCATTTTTTCAACATGTCCAAACCACCTTAACACACTTTCTTCAGTTTTCGCTTCCACTGACTTCTGAACACCACATCTTTCCAGAACTATACGATGTTGCACGCTATCAGTTTGACGTATAGTCCGTGAGCCAGACCCCAAATTTTGGCCAATCGGTACCAATAAGGCGAACCAGATGAAACAATGCTTTTTGGAAAGCTTATAATTTGTAGTTTCCAAATATGCTTGCTTGCCATCTGTATCTAGTAGCGTTTTAGTGTAAATCTTCACCAAACATAGGCACCCAATATTTCAATATTGTGCGCAAACTTAAAATGCTGATAAAACAATAAAGCTACTCTTTTGACATGTCCAGCAAGCATTTTTATCATCCACTTAGCATCCTCCATCGTTGGTATGGGGGATGTTTGGTTCCCCCAAGTGGTACCGATCAACCCTTCTGGCCCACGGACTAGTACGCCATACACACTTCTCAATTTATCCATCTCAATTGCTTTTACTCTTGTCTTCTCCCTTTCATGCCATGGCAATATTTCACACCTATACAAAAGTCTCGCTACTAACACACCATGTAAACATCTCACAGCATCTCGATCTAGTCTCGCTTTCTCACAACCGCTTTTAGCGCACCCGTCACCTTTCTCCCTTGATTCATTCTACTATTAACTTCATCCGCACTCGTACGTCTTTTGTTCAAAACACATCCCAAATACTTGAAAGACCTCTTGTGTTTCACCATTCACCATCGAATGACAGTCTGAATTTAACTTGCTCTCCATCTTTACATGGGATCCGAACCACTGGTTACTGCATTATCTGGACGTATTTAAAAGACCCGATGTCGCTTAATTTTGCTGATCTTTACTGAGCTAGTGGTGTTGTGATGTGGCCACGACATAAAATTTAGGTCGAATTAATGCTAGGCAATATCAGGTAAAGTAAGGTTACAATTGGGTTAGGTTAAAGTATGTAAAGTTAGGTTAGTATGTGTTAGGTTGGGTAAGAATAAGCTGATATGATGAGGAAAACGTTTAAGTTTGATAAAAGGTAGCTTATGAACGGTGGGGTGAGGTGAAGTTAGGTTAGGTCGAATTAGAGCTAGAGAAGAAAAGTAGGTTAGGTAATAAGAAAATTTTACTATCCAGACAAGAGTCAAGTTCGGTGATGCTCCGCCCACACTGATGATGCAACTGACAAAGCTGTGCACATACGTCATTTAATTACGCATAAGTTATTCCTATATTACATAATATCATGAGGTAGACGTAATATGAGTGTTTCGTGTCAAGATGTTTGTCTCAATATTAACTTCTTGGAGGACGAGTATGAAGTGCATGCGTATTTACAATTTAAGAAACTTGTGGGAAATGTTGAAGTAATTGTAAAATGTATAAAAATGGTGAAAAATATGGTTTTCGGTCTATTCGGTGTGAGTGTTGTAGGTAGGATTGCCAGATTTTTCAAATGGCCATGCGGGACAAAAGTTTTTCTGAGGTTTTTTTTAAGACCAATTTTTTTTTCAAATTGAAATTAGATTTCTTCAACGGTTACAACGAACAAAATTAGAAAACTTTTATTAAAATAATACTTAACAATTAAATATCGTGAATAATATTGAAATTATTATACATAATAGTGAAATATCGTAAATAATACTGAAATTATCATAGCATATTAAATATTATAGTATACATCGCCAGAGGCGTACCGAAGGGGAGGTCGACAGGGGCGATCGCCCTCCTTCAGCTAATAAATTATTATTTTGATTATTTTTACGTATTTAATTTACATATTCAATTAAATATTTTACATATTTAATTTCATGCGCCAATCGACAAATGTTAGCTAGCTTTCTAGCGATTTTGTGTTTCATGAGTATTGCGTCATTTTTCATGGCACCTGGCAACCGCAGTTTATCGATTTTTGTTTACATTCATTTAAATATTTAGTTTGTGAACTTTCTAAATTTTGATAATTTTAAGTATTGATTAAAACTTTGTGTGTATGAATGTGTGTGTGTGTGATCATGTGTGAAGGCCGCTTGGTCTCAAACTTGTAACTAATAAATGAAATGAAAATATCAAGTATGTTATTTTTAAAATTTGGTATTCAGTTTTTTTACACATTTTAAAATTTAGTTTCAAAGTTTTCATTTAATTTAGAATTTTTCACATTGTTTTGCACACACAAAATTTTGTGTGGACTTTGTTTGGATTTTTATTTCATTATAATGGACTTTAATGTTATGGTTTGCAATAATTCCTATTTCTATTTGTAACTTTGTAGAGTACTATTTGCAGGTGTCACAGGACTAAAGATAATGGACCTTTATAAATTTTTCAAAGGAAAAAATGTCCAAACTGACAGTGGTTCTACAGAGCATGATGATCAAAGTACTGTTAATCCCAGTGAAATTGCTAGGATACAACAGGATGAGAATGAAAGTGAAAAAATTTCGGCGCCTTCGGCGCTACCTCTTGCCTCCCCTAGTACTAAAATTCTAAAATGGCTTAGGATCCCGAAAACTCTTAATCCGGCCCTGAGAATAATTTTCTTTTATAAAGGTAACAGTCCAAGGAAATGCTTAATCTCGAAATTAGCACTTTTTTAATCTTATGTTAATACAAATCTGAGCATCCTAATTGCGGTTTGCATGGAATATTATGTTACTAATCAGATTTTTATCATAATTTTTATATTTTCTATAATATAATTTTTATATTTTTATTCATAATGTGTCTTAGCAGTAGCTAGTTAATCATCTCTAACTGAACGATAAGTTCATCATGAACGTACATAAAAATTATTTATCTCTATTTCAATTATACTTCTACGATTAGTTCCAAGTTCGCCCCCCCCCCCCCCTTTTGGCAAATTTATGGGTACGCCCCTGTACATCGCTTTACTAATTACGAGGGCCACTCAATATATTTTGCCCCACCTTTTTTTTCTTTCCAAATTTCCTTGTAAGTTCCAGAAATTTTGTGCACAAGTAGTTACATACCTTTTTTACAAGTTTTTTTTTTCCACATAGTCTCCATCCTTTTCTACGGCTTTCCTCCACCTCGAAACAAGGGCCTTTATTCCTTGCTGGTAAAAGTCCGCTGGGTTCAGCTGGAGCCACCTCTTAACCTCCTCAACAACCTCATCGTCACTGAAACTTTCTTCCATGAATAGCATCCTTCATTATCCCAAACAAATGAAGTCTGAAGGTGCCAGATCCGGGCTGTATGGAGGGTGGGATAACACAGTCAAGCGCATTTTTGTGATGGCCTCTCTTGTTTGCAAACTGTTGTGTGGTCTTGCGTTATCGTGCAAAAGAAGGACATCTTCCAGTTTTCTGTCCGGTCGAACTCGCTTTATACGTCTTTGGAGTCTCTGTAGGGTAGCATATATGCCTCCGAGTTGATTGTTTGTCCTTTCTTCATAATGTCCACCAGAATCACCCCTTTCATGTCCCAGAAGATGGTGGCTATAACCTTTCCTGCAGAGGGAGCCATTTTGAACTTTTTCTTGTGTGGGAAGTCTGCATGATGCCACTTTATGGATTGGCGTTTTGTTTCAGGTTCAAAGTGGTGTACCCAAGTCTCATCCCCAGTTACAATTTGTGAAAGGAAGTCATCCCCTTCTGTCTCGTATCGAACCAACGACTCTGAAGCAATTTCTTTTCTCTAGGCTTTGTGATCTTCAGTCAGTTCGCGAGGAACAAACCGTGAACACACTTTTGAGTATCCCAGTTGCTGAATTATCGTATTCACACTTCCTTCATTAATTTCTAGCTCCAGGATAGCTCCTTGTATGTGACGCGCCGATTTGATCGAATGATGCTGTTAGCACGTTGCACAGTGTGAGATGTCACAGCCGATGCCGGGCGACCGCTACGTGGCTTATCATTGAGGCTGGCTCTCCCTCTCTCCGATGATCTCAGACGTTTAGACCAGCATCCAACTGGGCTTCGATCAACAACAGCATCTCCGTAAACGTTTTGTAGACGTTTGTGAATATTTCCAACTGTTTCCTTCTCTGCGGTTAAGAACTCGATAACAGCTCTCTGTTTACGACACACATCACTGTCAGACGCCATTTTCGAAACTGCGTTAACCGTCGGTTTTATACAAGGGCGTTTAAAAGCGGTTTTATACAAGGAGGGAAGGTTCAAACTTGAAAAATCTGGTTATGTAAACCGCAGAAAGTTCAAACTTACGGCCCAAAAGACATTTCAGCCCCATGGCCTATTATTTAGCTAAGAAAAAAGGGTGAGGCAAAATATTTGAGTGCCCCTAGTATATTATGATATATATCAATATTTTTCTGAACTTTTAATCTTCTTCAAAATTTTAGCTCTATCTTCTGACTTCAAGTATAACTGAAATTCCTTGCAAGTCATGATTGTAAATAATTAATTAAAAAAATATTCTAAATCTTATAAAAAATCAAGTGTGTGTGTGTGTGTGTGTGTGTGTGTGTGTTCCTCTTTCACGCAAATGCAGCAATTTACACCTAAGCTATTTCTTATAAAAAGTGGACATACTTACAGATTTTATTTGAATTACACAACCTCAAGTTGTATGGTCAAGCAATCGCAGGATCACACTAATTCAAAGTTTACAATATAACTACAGCCGAAAAACTGCCAACTCGTGGCCAAACAACATTTCATAAGCGTTATGTAATTTCTAGGATGTTCTAGAACATTCAACATTACTCTACAGAATTCTACAGGATCCTACATAATTCTAGAAAATTCTAAATCAATTCATCCCGAAAAAATTTGCTTAAAAAATATTTTTGCGGGACATTTTGAATACAAAGCGGGAAGCGGGATTTTTTTATCAAAGGCGGGGCCTATAATTAGGACAACCTGGCGTAGTGTAGGCCTAGGTATCCAATTTGTCAAAGTCCAACAGGATTATTTAGCCCTTAATAACGTATTATATATTAAAATACTCTTAAAACACTTTCTTAAGAACTAGACAAAATTAAGAATAGTAATGGGAAGCATTACGCACAGCTCATAAAAGCTACTTTATAGGCCTAAGTAGGTTTGACTACCTGGGTATCTGGGCCTACACTACGCTAGGTTGTCCTTAGTATATAATTATATGAGTAAGAACAGTTGGTAAAATTAGGAGGTTATAATAGTTTAATAATAATTTTACCAAAATCTTATTTCTTTGGCCTGGCTTATACTTACTTTTGTTTACTTTTGTTGAGTTTGAACGACGGTTCAGGATCGACCTGCGGTCGACCCCTCTGCAGCATCCCGCCTCATTTGCGGGACTTGGTGAAGGAGGAAGTTGCTCTCTGATCTCCTCCTGCCCTCGTAGCCAGCCACGCATGGCTGGTCAGGGACTTTACACAAGAATCTGTCCAGCTGGTTCTTGAAGGATCATAATTCAGATCGGTGTGCTGGAGATTCCTCACTTCTTTTGGAAGGACATTGAAAAGCTTTGGGCCCCGTATTCTGAGGGTATTTTCCATCCTCGTTTTCATGGCCCCTTGTCCCACCGCAGCTGGGACCGTACAAAATCTGCCTCTTCTCTCATTCCAGTTTGTTTCTATTTCATTTCTGAGGTTAGGGACGGAGCCCTCAAGTATTTTCCGTATGTGTATTATTGTGTACCGCTCGCGCCTTCTTTCAAGAGAGCAGAGTTCCAGGGATTGTAGTCGACACCAGTAGTCTTCACCTTCCGTTTCCTCTATCTTAGACGTAAAAGTCCTTTGTATAGCTTCAATGCTCGCAATGTCTCTTTTTCTTGTGGGCTTGTGAGTACTGAGCAATATTGGTAGGACTAGACTCTTCCATAATTTAAGCATGATGTTTGCTTTTCTGCTACGGAAGCTCCTCCAGATGATTCTCATTATTTTTCTAGCCGTTGTGATTTTGATTTTATAGTGCTCTCTGAATTCTGCATCCGACGACATTATTACTCCAAGATTCCTGACTTGTGGATTTAGTGTTATCTGTTTGGCTTGCGGAGTTTTGTACCCTTTTTCCTGTAGCTCTTTGTTATTACCATATCTTAGAAGTTGGAATTTTTCTTCGTTGAACTTCATATTGTTGTCTTCTGCCCACTGGAATAATGTTTCAATGTCGTTTTGTAATTTTCTTATATCATCTTCGTTCAATATTTCCTTACATATATTTGTGTCATCTGCGAAGCATGATACAATACTGTCCTTAATATCTGCATCAACATCTGCAATCATTATTATGAACAGCAAGGGAACTAATGCTGTCCCTTGTGGGACAGAGCTTACGACTTCCGAGACTTCCGATTTAACTCCGTTTACCACCACTCTTTGCGTTCTTTGCGTCAAGAAATTAAATATCCACCTTCCTAGCTTTCCAGTAATTCCTGTATCCTTAAGTTTGTGTGCTATGATTCCATGGTCACATTTATCGAAGGCTTTAGCAAAGTCAGTATATATTACATCAATGTTTTGTCCTCGACACAGTGTTCCTAATATTTCCTCCTGGTGGTCAGGAGAAAATATTAGGAACAGCTGACCTGGTGGTCAGCTGTGACAGGCATGATCTACCCGCCCTGAAGCCATGTTGATTTAGGTTGTATAAATCTTTTTCTTGAAGGTAGTAGGTAGTTTTGCCTCTAATTATGCGTTCAAAACACTTTATAAAGGTGTGAGGTGAGAGCCACTGGCCGATAATTTTTGGGTATTGCTCTGTTACCACCTTTAAATAGGGGGGCAATGTTCGCGTTCTTTAAGGGGAGTAGAATTTGTCATGTGTCAAGTGATCTCCTCCATAGTAAGTATATCGGTTTTGCAATACTCTCTTTGCATTTCTTCAGAAATGTGGCACTCCATGTGTCTGGCCCTGGTGCTGAATTGTCTCGCATCTGTGATAAGGCCGTAATTACATCTCTCTCCGTGAACTCGAAGTCCATTAATAGGTTTGTGCCGGGATTTGTTCTTGGTTGATCTGTATCAATGTCGAAAAACTCGTCTGGGTTTTCCACTTCCATCTCGGACTTAGGGGTGTTAAACACAGGTTTAAATTGTTCCCTAAGCAGTTCACTTATTTCTTTCGTGTCATTTGTGTATTCGGCCTCCCTGTCTATGAACGGTCCAATACTCTCCTTACACTGCATTTTCCTTTTCGCAAACGTGTAGAGAAGTATTTGGGGTTATTTTTTATGTTTTCCGCTACTTTGTTTTCCTCCTCGTTTGTCTTATGTATAAATGTTTGCTTTAGGTCCATTTCTACTTCGCCAAATTTCCTCTCTAGTTTGAATCTCTTTGCATCAGTTGTGCATCTGTGGAGATGCCCCTTTCAACCTTTCAAAGGTTCCGTGCGATGTTTCCGCATTTTACGAAGGTCAAGCTTGTCGCCCCTCCTCTCGAGTTGGCCTGGCAAAGTAGTGAGTTGTTTTATTGTACTCTCCCCACCTCACATAGCCAGGTACGCCCGGCTCATCGTGGATTGTTCTGAGCCAGACGTCTAATCTTCTTTTGAAGATGTCCACTGCAACACCATTCGTGTTCCTTGTATATATATATATATATGTATATATATATATATATATATATATATATATATATATATATATATATATATACACAAACTCAGAATGGTTCCCTGAGAACAATATATGTTAAACACAGACCGTGCATGGCACAAGGAACTCTTCTGGGAAAATTAAATCCACTATAGTCCGAATAAGTAATGATAAATGACAAATACCATAGTTTTTTTCCTTTTTCATGATTTTAGCCCGACGTGGGCAACGGGTCTCTCGCAAAGAGATCCCATAAATATAGCTTCCCTCACCAGCTATCTGCAAAGCAGACATCCAGCTTTGGGACGTGGATCTAGGGTTTAAAGCAAACCTAGATCCCTACACTCAGAACCTCTATATAAGTAAAAGACTCGTTGCATTCACGTCGTGTTGAATAAATCAAGAAAAAGGGGGTAACTATTGTATTTTTAGCCAAAAAAACCAAAACTTAAACCTCAACCGGGACATTGAGCGTCCACTTTTCAAGGCACGAAACACGTCCGTTTAGTATACACAAACTCAGAATGGTTCCCTGAGAACAATATATGTTAAACACAGACCGTGCATGGCACAAGGAACTCTTCTGGGAAAATTAAATCCACTATAGTCCACTATAGTGGATTTAATTTTCCCAGAAGAGTTCCTTGTGCCATGCACGGTCTGTGTTTAACATATATTGTTCTCAGGGAACCATTCTGAGTTTGTGTATACTAAACGGACGTGTTTCGTGCCTTGAAAAGTGGACGCTCAATGTCCCGGTTGAGGTTTAAGTTTTGGTTTTTTGGCTAAAAATACAATAGTTACCCCTTTTTCTTTGATTTATTCAACACGACGTGAATGCAACGAGTCTTTTACTTATATAGAGGTTCTGAGTGTAGGGATCTAGGTTTGCTTTAAACCCTAGATCCACGTCCCAAAGCTGGATCCTGTCTGCTTTGCAGATAGCTGGTGAGGGAAGCTATATTTATGGGATCTCTTTGCGAGAGACCCGTTGCCCACGTCGGGCTAAAATCATGAAAAAGGAAAAAAAAAACTATGGTATTTGTCATTTATCATTACTTATTCGGACTATAGTGGATTTAATTTTCCCAGAAGAGTTCCTTGTGCCATGCACGGTCTGTGTTTAACATATTATATATATATATATATATATATACGGGGCTCCAATAAACCTTAGTCCCCCCGCCCATGGCCTAAACCATTAGAGGTACAGTAAACTAAACATACCTTACAAAAGAGAATTTAATCCTGCATTTAATGAGAAACAATTAAAACTTGGTGTTCCCGCCATTAGCTTCCAAGACAGCCTGAATTCGCTTTGGGTAGCTTGCCAAAATGACGTGAATAGATCTTGATCGTTATGCAAATTTGCTAAAACAGTTTCAATGTGTTGCGTCATTGTATCCTTCGAAAATCGATTTGCTGCAGGTTCTTGAAACAAGAGACATTCAACCTTGTCCTTTATAACTGATCCAATGTGTTCACAGACGTTCAGGTCAGGAGAATTTCCTGGCCATTCTTTATTTCCAAAGAAATCGATCTCATGGTTCCGCAACAACTGTTGAGTGGCTAATGCCTTAAAGCAGGGGGCCTTATCGTGCAGAAGTGTGACCTGATTGACATCCCTAATATTGTTTGGACTTCTTAGAAAGGAGGAATGACATGCTGGGATAGAATAATATCACGAAAATACTGTCCATCCCAACTCTGACCATTTGGCTTCAGCACTCACATGAGCTTCTTTGCAGTGAACAAAACAAACACACCAACACAGTCTGGACTTTTTAATAATTCGCGATAATGTTCATTGTCATCGATTTCATCTGGTGTTGTGGCCCACACTCGATCATTTTGGTAGTTAGGCCGACGTGTTACGTAAACAAAAAATTCATCGGAGACAGCTAAATGCATGAAATCATCCACATCCCAATCTTCAAGATAATGGGCAAACCACATTCGGTCATCGATGTTAAGTTGAGTTTTTCTTGGCTTTGAAAGTTCATGCCAAGGCTTTAAACCTTGCCTCTGACGGTACAGTCGCATGATCTCACCACTAACGATCTTTCCTCTCAACACTTCGATATCTCTAGAAAGTTTAGCACAGCTGTTTTTCCGCTTACGCGTACCGCTTTCAATGATGTCCTTTGTTTCCTGAGAGAGTGGCAAATTTGGGCGCCCAGATTTGGTTGTATCCATTTCACATTCATCCAAAGTTTTATTCCAATTTCTTTTGACGAAGTCCTTACTTCTTCGCAACTTTTTGGCAACCCATGAACGTGTTATAAAGGTGGCTCCAGCATCACGAGCTTCCCGAAATGTTATTGCTCGTATGCGATCTATCACGTTGCCTCTCCGAATCACCAATTAATTGAGAAGCCACTATATTATCACTTTATCAGCTAGAGTAATTTTAATACCTGCAATAAATAAAGAATTTTATATATTTTTATAATCACTAAAAACTATTTCGATATAAGTAAACATGTAAGCTGCAAATGGGGGGGGGGCTAAGGTTTTTGGAACCCTTTATATGTATAAACCTTGGCTTAGCTCCCACCTGAATTGTTCATTCTGACGAAGGTCACGCTTGTCACTCCACCTTAGACCTACAGTTTAACGTGGAATCCGAAACACGCGCCCCACTAGCAGCCCAGCGTCTTAACCACTAGGATACCCATTTATCTACCAACCAATTTTTTTTTTATTGTGTGGAAGGATGAACGGCTGAGTGTTGCTGCCCGCCCCCTGCCGTCACTGGGTCTCAATTCCGGGGTCGATGAATTCGTAGTCAGCGATGCTAACCACTACACCACCGAGGCGCAACACACCTTTCCTTTCAACCTTTCAAAGGTTCCGTGCGATGATTCCATATTTCACGAAGGTCAAGCTTCTCGCCCCTCCTCTCGAGTTGGCCTGGTGAAGTAGTGAGTTGTTTTCCTGTACTCTCCACCTCACATAGCCAGGTACGCCCGGCTCATCGTGGATTGTTCTGAGCCAGGCGTCTAATCTTCTTTTGAAGATGTCCACTGCAACACCATTCGTGTTCCTTAGTCTTTCGGCAGCTGATTAAACAGTTTTGGTCCTCTCACAACAAAACTATTTTCTTTCAGGGTTAAGGATGTTCCCTGTCTCGCCTTTAATTTGGGGACACAACACAGTCTTCCTTTTCTACTTTCCACCGTTGTTTGGGGAGTTACAGGGTTCAGAGTAAGATTAAGGACTAGTTTCTCCATTATTTTCCAAGTGTAAATGATGGTGTATCTCTCTCTTCTCCTTTCCAGTGAATATAGGTTTAGTTCGCGTAACCTTTCCCAGTAATTTAGTTCTTTGGACCCCTTGATCTTGGCTGTGAAGCTTCTCTGAATCCCTTCTAGCTGTCTAATGTCTTCTTTTTTATATGGGGATGTTAGGACTGAGTAGTATTCCAATTTGGATATGATCAGTGTCTTCAGTAGAGGAATCATTATATTCCTATCCCTTCGTTTAAAGATTCTCAGTATCTGCCCAGTTATTCGCTTTGCTCTGTTTACTGCTATCTTATTTTGTTTCAAATTTCGCATCATCACTCATTACAACCCCTACATCTTTTGCTCTAGAATTTCTCTGAATTTCCTGTCCATTCGGGGTTTAATATTCCATGGATTTTAGGTCTTCTCTCTTTCCGTACCTTAACAGCTGAAATTTCTCAGTGTTAAACTTCATTTTGTTGTCTTCCGTCCACTTGTAGATTCTGTTCATGTCGGTTTGTAGAGATCCTAATCTTCTGGGTTTCTTATTTTTCTACCGATCTTGTGTCATCGGCAAAGGATGTTACTGTGCTGTCTCTGGTAACGTCCTCATCTATGTCAGTTATATGATGAAGAGTAGTGGAGCTAATACTGTTCCTTGTGGTACTGAGCTGAGGACCTCTGATTCTGATGAAGATACTCCTTGTAATGTAACGACTTGCCGCCGCTCACTAAGGAAATTATATATCCATTTCCCTACTTTTCCTGTTATTTCCATATATTTCAGTTTATGTATTATGATTCCGTGGTCACACTTGTCGAACGCTTTAGCAAAGTCTGTGTATGTTACATAGTTTTCATTGCTTTCAAGTGCATATATATATATATATATATATATATATATATAAAATCCAGGCCAGAGAAATAAGATTTGAGTAAAATTTAAATCCAGACACATGGCTGAGATAGTCTGTAAGCCACGCACACATTTTCAGATCAGCAAACGTCACATTGACGTCACTCTGACGTCCGCTGATCTGAAGATGTGGGCGTGGCTTACGGGGTTCTAAGGGAACTTCCTTCTTGATTGTAAAGTTTTACTCTTCCATTAACGCATCAGTACCTTTTTACTTTAAAGTTTTAATGTAATTATTTAAAGTGACTAAGTTTAATGAGTGAAAAAAATATAAAATATTTTAACAATTTAACAAGCTTTAACAATTTTTTTATGTTACTGAATGATGAGTATAAGGAGTACTTCAATTACCAGTTTGCGTTAATCTAATTCAAAAGTGACAAATTTCAACACATGCAAAAATACTTCGAAACACTCCAGGAATAAAATTTTAACACTTTTCCCAATTTCCCTCAAAGAATACTTCTCAGACAGACATTCAATATTTAAATAAATTTCAGCAAATTACAAAGTCGAAGACTGTGCGCGAAAAACTCATGATAGTTATATATATATATATATATATATATACAGGTAAATGACAAATACCATAGTTTTTCTTTTTCATGATGCTAGCCCGACGTGGGCAACAGGTCACTCGCAAGAGGTCCCATAAATATAGCTTCCCTCACCAGCTATCACCTCAATATAAGCAAAAGACTCGCTGACTTCACGTCAGATTGAATACATCAAATCATAAAAAACTCAGGGGACCATTCTGAGTTCATTCCCATCTTGAAACGGACATGTTATGTGCCTTGAAAAGTGGACGCTCAATTCTGCCAGTTGAGGTTTAAGTTTTGGTTTTTGGCTGAAAATATAATAGTTACCCCTCTTTCTTTGATGTATTCAATCTGACGTGAAGTCAGCGAGTCTTTTGCTTATATGAGGTTCTAAATGTAGCAGGGCTAGGCTGCTTTAAACCCTAGATCCATGTCCCAAAGCTGGATCCCGTCTGCTTTGCAGATAGCTGGTGAGGGAAGCTATATTTATGGGACCTCTTCGCGAGTGACCCGTTGCCCACGTCGGGCTAGCATCATGAAAAAGAAAAACGATGGTATTTGTCATTTAACATTACTTATTCGGACTATAGTGGATTTAATTATCCCAGAAGAGTTCCTTGTTCCATGCACGGTCTGTGCGTATCATAAAAAACTCAGGGGACCATTCTGAGTTCATTCCCATATATATATATATATATATATGATGCAAACGCAAAAGGAAAAATAAAAATTATTCCAAGGTCTTTCGTGTATTCAGAAGTACACCTCGTCAGGGAATGAAGGGTGGAGGCAAGATGACCAAAAATATATACAACGGGACAGAAAAACAAAAGATTAACACAAGATTAACAAGAGTTGTTTAGAAAAAGGTATTTTAAGAAGGTATTGGCAATTTTATACATTCCCGCACTGTTATTGAAATTATTTTTAAAATGGATAAATGCACATTCTAGAATAGTCCTTTCGATTATATCTGTGTTTTTAACGAGAGCTTTAGAACTATCCCACTTAATACTATGATTACATCTATACATATGGTTAAACAATGCATTAGAATTATTTGCTGTTCTACACTCATATTGATGCTGTTTTACCCTAATATCTAACGTTTTACCCGTTTGGCCTATATATACTAAGTCACATTGTGTACATCCGATCGAATACGCACAACCAACCAGATTATCCGGGCTATTCTTTATTAAGCGTGATTTAACAGTATTATTATACTTAAAGACTACATTGATACCAACTGCTTTAGTGAAGTCGGAAGATATTGAAAATTTACATGGTAAGGTAGGCTAAGGATATTTTTACGCTCAAATTCCTTTACAGTTACACTATTATAATACCTATTCTTGGCTTTCCTAAGGTAGTTCTCGAAAAATGAAATAGGGTAACATAATTTAGTACCAATATTCATGATATTGCATAACTCGAAATCTAAAAATTCAGGACTGACAACTCTCAATGCTCTAAGAAACGTACTAGCAGAGAAAATAGAAGATTAATCGCGGGATGATGGTCGGAATAAAAATGCACATAAGAGTTATTATTAGTAGGCTTACGATAAACTTCAAATTTGAACTGATTAAAACATCTCCGAATTTTTAGATCCAGAAAAGATAAGTTTCCGTCATTTTTTTTTCAACCGTGAACTTAATAGATGGGATTAAATTGAGCCTACCAAGAAATGTCAACATCCAAATTATTAGGCCAAAGGCATAAAATATCATCCATATATCTGTACCAAACAAGGTTAAAATTAACGATAGTAGGCAAAATTCTGCTTTCAAAAAATTCCATATACAGTGCGTTCAAAAAGTCTCTCCGCAGTAAAATCAAAAGGTTATGTAATAAACTAATAAAATCACTAAATCATGGTTGAATGAAAACATTGTAGTTTTTCAATTTCCTATGCGTTTAACATAGCACTGCGGAGAAACTTTTCGAACGCACTGTATAAGTTAACCAATACCGGTGAGAGCGGCTTTCCCATCACCAATCCAAACGACATAGCATAAAACTTATTTTCAAACTGAAATTTACAATCTTTGACGCAAAGCTTAATTAACTCAATAAGAGTGTTGTGTTGAACAGGGAAAGAATATTCAGAGATCTTATCTTTTAAAAAATCAAGTAGGTCATGAACAGGGACTTTTGTGAATAACGAGCATACATCAAAACTTACCAGTTTGAAATTAGGGTCATTAGGAAACTTCAGTTTGTCAATAAGATCCATGCTATTTACAATATATGACTTGGAAATAGAGCCAACTAACAGCGTTAATAAACTAACTAACCATTTAGCAAAGGTGGGCAGGACCGAGTTCCAAAAGGACCGAATTCCAGGAACTCGGTCCTTTTTAAGGACCGTGAGCGGAAAAGTAGGTCCTTTTCTCAGTGAGGACCGAAATGAGGAGCGACGGTCCATTTTTAAGCAATTCCGGACGGTCTTTTTTAGTGATTTAGTGTGTTTAGTGATTATTTGAAGTTCTAAAGAAGATGGATCGTTTCCTCCAGAAGACTCAGAAAGAGACAGACTGAACTGAAACTTGTTTCAACACCTGGCACCATCCAGTGCCGCCGTGGAGAGGCTCTTCTCTTTGGGGAAGGACGTCCTCAAGCCGAAAAGGTCAGGGCTCAGTGACAGCCATTTTGAAATGCTAGTCTTCTTGAAGGGAAACTCAAGCATTTAACTTAATAACTTTTTTTCATCATTTATGTATTGTATTAATTATAATATATGTTAATAAAATTAAAGATTTCCGGTGTCTTTAATTTCATTTTTCATTTTAATCAAATTTTTCACTTATATTATATATAAGGACCGAGGACCGAGTCGTTCCTAGGTCCTATATTCAGAAAGGACCGTGACCGTCGGTCCAGTTTGAGGCAAGGACCGGGACCGTCGGTCCTTTTTGAGGCCCGGGTGCCCACCTTTGCCATTTAGATAGCTTCTACAATCGAAAGGAATATTCTAGAATGTGCATTTATCCATTTTAAAAATAATTCAATAACAGTGCGAGAATGTATAAAATTGACAATATCCTGTTAAAATACGTTTTGTCTCTAATCAACTCTTGTTAATCTTGTGTTAATCTTTTGTTTTTCTGTCCCGTTGTATATATTTTTGGTCAACTTGCCTCCACCCTTCATTCTCTGACGAGTTGTACTTCTGAATACACGAAAGGCCTTGGAATCATTTTTCTTTTTCCTTGTGGGTTTGCATCATTTATTCATTTCACGTGTCTAATTGTGAAATTCATCCCATATATATATATATATATATATATATATATATATATATATATAGGGCCGGATTAAGACCTTTAGAGGCCCTAAGCACTTAAAAGATTTTGGTGCCCCATATATATGTAATTCAAAATATAAACAAAAATAAACCATAAAATAAAATTTTATTTTTTGAAATGAAACAAAACTTACAGTAAGATGGAAAATAATGTTTATTTTTGTATACTTCCACTTCATTTATATTTGAAAAGTTTTCTCCTACTTTTTTTAATTGCAGTCTTTGATCAGATCCTCAAAATAATAACGCAAAGCGTAAAGTGTGTGATTACAACGAAATATATTTATTCTCTCAAAAGGGTTGTTGTTCGCTACAAATTCAAACAATGAAAAAAAAAAAATACTACATATGAATATATATAATTCAGTTTTCAAAGCTTATAGGCTATAAGCCGCGATTATAATAGTATAATAAATCCATGGTAAATCCGACAATGGAAAATTTTTGTGGTGCCCCCCTTCCCTTGATGCCCTAAGCACGGGCTTATTTTGCTTAATGGTTAATCCGGCCCTGTATATATATATATATATATATATATATATATATATATATATATATTAGTTCTTCAGATCTCACTTGTGGAAATGTCCGCGCGTAAATGTGAGATTTTGCTAGCAGTTGGTTGATTTTCTCAATTAGAAGAGAATATTATGTAACGTAATGAATTTTATTAAATCTATAATAATAATAAAAAAAGGACGTGTGTGTGTGTGTGTGTGTGTGTGTGTGTGTGTGTGTGTGTCTACAGAAAAGAACGCAGTCGTGAAAATTTTGAGCTTCACATTGTGTCAAGATTTCTGAATCTTAAAATTTTCATGACACAGTCATGAAAATCTTGAGCTTCACATATAATTAAAACTAGCGGAATGACCCGGCGTTGCCGGGGTGGATGTTGAAAGCTATATATATGCCCGGTTAGGTAAACTGAATGCCCGGTTAGGTTAATTGAATGCCCGGTTAGATCAACTGAATGCCCGATTAGATTAATTGAATGCCAGGGTAGGTTAATTGAATACCGGTTAGGTTAATTGTACGCCCTTGACGATTGGTTAGGTTAAGTCGTGATATTTTCGTTAAAGCTAACGAAAATATCACGACTTAACCTAACCAATCTCAAGGGCGTACAATTAACCTAACCGGGCAGTCAATTAACCTACCCGGGTTTTCAGTTAATCAAATCGGGCATTCAGTTGACCTAACCGGGCATTTAATTAACCTAATCGGCATTCAGTTAACCTAACCGGGAATTCAATTAACCTAACCGGGCATTCAGTTGATCTAACTGGGCATATATATATATATATATATGTCGCTCCGCTAGTATGTAATGTAAATTTACGTTATACACTTTTCTGTTACAAAATTTGAGTGAATACTTATAATTGAAATGATCTCTTCAATCTTCATTCTTGCGTCATGTGCCTCAATTTTGTTCAATAGGAGAAATTTTTTTTATTTTGGCAGATTTGTGTTAAATGGGATGTAATAAATCTCTCAGTGTCCATAATTTGAAGTGTATATATATATATATATATATATATATATATATATATATATATATATATAATATATATAGTGGATTGCTCCGTCCCATCGAAGAATGGAAAGTATAAATGACCTACAAGTAAAAAAGTTACACTACAAAACACTTTATTTTGGTAATTGTAAGGTACTTCTCAATTGATACGCTATCTTTTAAAGAAGGATGAAAACTTCTTTTCGGCTATAAAGGGGTTAACCTTTTAACGCCGGAAGTTTTGTAGGGTTAAGTATGAATACGC
This sequence comes from Bathynomus jamesi, assembly GCA_023014485.1. NCBI lineage: Eukaryota > Metazoa > Arthropoda > Malacostraca > Isopoda > Cirolanidae > Bathynomus > Bathynomus jamesi. Next base: position 15,783 of record JAJOZX010000079.1, on the reverse strand, counting down.
GTATTGGAAATGTTACGTAGTCGACCCAGACTTCGATATGGGTTAAACCTTTAGTGACAGAATTTTCTGTAGGGTTAAGTTATAAATGCTCGTACAGTATATGAAAGGTTAGAAATTTGTAACCGTTGTTCATATAGGGTTAAAGCAATCTTGGTTAAAGCGGGGAAGTCTGAAAAGTGTTACCTCAACAACATATTTAAACAAATATTTAAATTCTACTCGCATAGACAATTCCTTGCATCTGGCGTACTGTTAGTTACTTAGTCCGTCAGTAAGGTGAGATTAAGGTAAGGTAAGGTTAGAGTTGGGTTAGGTGAAGTTCGGTTGGGTTAAGTTAAAGCAAAGATTATTTATAATGAGCTCCGAAACTCCGCTCACTTTTTCTTTTCTGTCATCATGTGTTTGAAAATTACTCACAAAAAAGAACGTCATCAATTTAAATTATATTTTAATACTGATTATTTATTATATAGTTTAATATTTTATCAAATATAAAATCAATTAATAAATTTAAAAAATTAAACGTATAGTTTTTATTTTTTCTAATGATGATCGTGATCATATTTAGCTTTTGTTAATATAGTGTACTTCCAAATCATGCCAGTCTGCCCTTCTACAAAGCTTAGTTCTCACTCCATCCGCTAGGTGGCTGGTACAAATTACTCATTTGGCAGGATAGCACGATAAAAAACAAAAAACTAACGTCAGTTTCTGACTTTTATATACTTCGTAAACCTTGTAGTAGTTCCGTGCGTTGGTCTTCACACGAAGTTCAAGCTGATGGCCCCACCTCTATGCCTGACCTGATGGAGGAGTGAGTTGCTCTTTTGCGATCTTCGTCGCACATAGCCAGGCACACCCGACTCATTTGGTACCGTCCTGAGCCAGGCGTCTAGTCTTCTTTTGAAGAATTCCACGTTAAAATCAATGATGCTCCTGATCTCCTTCTGAAGTTGGTTGAATAGTCTTGGCCCCTGACAACCAAACTATCATACTTTCCTTTAGAGGTGAGGGTGGCACTTGTCTGGCCTTTAGTTTGAAAACACTACACATTCTGTCTTTCCTATTTTCCAGTGTTGTTTGGGTGGGTACTTGGTTCAGTTTGAGGTTAGGCACCGGTTGTTCTATTATTTTCCACGTTTAAATTATGGTCTCTCTCTCTCTCTCTCTCTCTCTCTCTCTCTCTCTCTCTCTCTTCTTCTTCTTTCCAGTGAATATAGATTTAATTTACGAAGTCTTTCCCAGAAATTGAGTTCTTTGCAGCTATCAATCTTGGCTGTGAAAATTTCTTCTAGAGTATTAATTTCTTCTTTTTTTTATATGGGAGCGTCAAGATTGAGCGGTATTCACAGTTTGGTACGATCAGTGTTTTCAGCATGGGAATCATTATTCTCTTGTTCCCTCATTTAAAGGTTCTCAGCACCTGTCCCGTAACTCTTTTTGCTTTGTTTATTGCTGTCTGATTTTGTTTCAAATTTCGCATCGTCGGTCATTATAACCCCTGAATCTCTTGTTTTCGTGTTTCTCTGAATTTCCTGTCTATCTAAGGCAGTGGTTCCCAACCGGTTTTGGCTTATGGCCCCCCTTAGGAACCTTATTTTTTCCCGTGGCCCCCATAAGCATTATTTTCAGTAGGTAATATGCAGATTTAACTCTATTTTACAAAATAACATTTTCCTGTGGCCCCCTTCAAATGTGCCATGGCCCCCAGGGAGCCATATGGCCCCCGGTTGGGAAACACTGATCTAAGGCATAATATGCTGTCTGATTTAGTTCATTTCTTCCATATCTCAAGAGCTGAAATTTCCTGGTGTTAAATTTCATATTGTTGTCTTCTGACCATTTGTATACTCTGTTTGTCCCTCTGCAGGGGCCTCTACCTCTTGTGCATTACTAATTTTTTCTGCTGATTCTCCTATCGTCCGTAAAGGATGTTACTATAGTGTTATCGGTTACTTCATTGATAATGATAATGAATAAATGATAATGATAATAAATAAAAGTGGGGCCAATACTGTGCCTTGTGGGACTAAGCTGCATACTTCCGATTCTGTTGATGATATACCTTGGATTTTTACGACTTGATGACGTTCTCTGAGGAAGTCGTAGATCCATTTTCCCACTTTTCCTGTTATTCCCATATGTTTCGTTTTTTGTGCTATTATACCATGATCACATATGGTACATGATATCTAAGCTTTCACTGCTTTCAAGTGCGTATATGATATTGTTATAGTGTTGTATTAGTTGTGATAGGCATGATCTTCCTGTCAGAATCCGTGTTGGTTCATGATGTTCCTGTCAGAATCTGTGTTGGTTCTCATTGAATCTTTCTAGCGTCTCCAAGAAGTCATAGTTTTCTCTCAAACTATTCTTTCAAATATTTTGCTGAAAAGGGACGTCAGTGACACTGGTCTCTAGTTTTTTGTTTGAGACCTAATCCCCACCTTTATATATAGGAACAAGGTTCGTATTTTTCAGGATAGGATGCTCGGTATTGCTCCTGTGTCCTGGAATCTTCTCCATATCCACTATAGGGGTGTAGCTATTTAATTTTTACAGTTTTTAATCAATAAGGCGTTCCATTTGTCCAGATAGGCAGCTGAATGTAATTTCATTTGTCCAATAGCTCGCGCTATATCTTCTGGGGTAAAATCAAAATTAATTATACACTATCTTTGTAATTTCTCTTCAAAGAAGGCATCTCTGTCAAGTACCACTTTGTCACTTTTTGGGGTACTGAAAAGTGATTCGTACTGGGCTCTCAATATTTCAGATATTTCCTTTAAATCATCGGTTAGTTATTTTTTTTTTTTTTTTAAAGGCCCGATAGTGACGCGCTTTCTTGTTTTTTCCTTTCGCATAACTATAGGAGTATTTTAGGTTTTCCTTTATTAATTCTACCGTATTTTCCTCTTCCCTCTCTGTATGGCCCTTAATTAGGACTTATATTTCCCTATCGATACGCTCCAGTTTTCTTAACTTCGCAGCTACTCTCTTTCTTTTGCGGAATATTGTTCCCTTTTGCCTCTCGAAAAAATTCCTCTTCCTATTGGCTGTGCTTTCGGAACATATTTTTCTTAAATTTCTAGCGTCTTTTCTTCCAAGGTTGTTAGCATTTTTTTGGTTGTTTTATCTATATATATATATATATATATATATATATATATATATATATATATATATATATATATATATATATATAATATCTTTGCTTAAAGTTAACTTAGGTTGAGTTAAGTGAGGATTGAATGAATTCTAGCTGTGGGAAGAGCTTAATTAGACGAGTTCTGCCCACCAGCTAGAATTTAGCCAATTGGCATGAAGTAAAGACAGCCCAACTTCGAGTCCTGGGGAAATGGGTAAATTTAAAGTTATGTAAAAAAAAAAGCTAGCTCAGGAAAAGAAAGGCTAGATTAGACGAAGTGAAGTTGGATTCGACAAGGTTAGGTTACGTAAGGTAAAGTCAGGTTAAATTATAATTGGAGTTGTAGGAGTTGTATAGTCAGAATAGGTTAGGTTAAGTCAATTAAATTAGGTTAGGCTGGGTTGGGAGAGATTAGCTTAGCCAAGGTCATGTTACGCTACGTTAGACTAACTTAGATTAAGTTACAGTAAGTTAAAATGTTAATTTGATACTGAAAGATGTGTAATATAAGTCGTTCTTATGTCGTGATGTGTGTGTGTGTGTGTGTGTGTGTTTTATGTCTGCAAGTGCATTGATTAATTGTGTACTGTATTCATATGTTTACTTGGTATGCTCTTCTTTGGAGTAACTTAAGTAACGATAGACGTAAAATAACAAGGCTATTTCAATTAAAAACAAAGTCAACAAAAATAATTAGTGTTACGTATAAAATTTTAATACATTTTTTAACTAAAGTGAACTAAAAAATAACAATATGTTACTCATAAAATCTTAAAAATTGTTAACTAAAATAAAAATAAAACAGTGCAAAGAGTTTTACAAATAAAATACTTAATACGTTTAAAATTAAGTATAAATGAAACAATAATGAAACTAGAAAACTATGAGCAAATTTATAAACGAGTATCATGTATAAAACAAACTAAGCCTTAACCCTGATAAGAGAAGTTATCAAAGGCTGGTAAGGGAGTATGTCTGAACATCTAATTAAAAAACTCTCGGATGAAATGTGTGGCAGTGAAGTAGTTGTTGTTCGTGCGAACGTGTTTCTGTGACTGTAGTAACTTCTTGGAATATTTTTCTAACCTGAAAAATTTGAAGCTTTATCCGAAAGTACATCAAAGTTGGAAAAAGGTTAGTTTAATTTTGGATAAAGCTCAAATAGAGAAGATACTGATCACACTGATGAGAAATGCGAAAAAGAAGAAATCATTGTAGTTAATAAAAAATTAAATAAATTAGTATGATTATTATACAAAATTCTTAGTACGTGAATATGTAGGAAGACACCACATACTAACGATGGATGTCTCTGAAACCAAAGTACAAAGAAAATTAGATATCAGACGACCCTCTAAGATGCAGTATGAAATGTTTTCTAGCAAGGAAGAGAAAATTGATAAATAACGTAATGAAGGTGAAATGCCTGCGGGTGTTTAATACATGGTAAGAGAATAGTTCATCTTTTGTATAATAGTTGATGCTATCCATGAATCAAGAAGTAAAATTAAAAATAAGAACAAATTTAATAACGGAGATAACTGGACCGTATGAGAAAGGTGTAACTGGAAACATAGCCATAAGGTTAAAATGCTAGAATAGTAAACAGCGATTAACTTGTCACATAGTGAATAATGTGGAGAGAGTTGTTGGCCTTTTGTTAACAGTACGATGTCAATCGTAAAAATTGAGAGGTTAAATTTAGTGAGGCTGAGTTTTAGTCAGTATGATGGAATTGTATGAAAAGAAAATAGGAGAGCAAATAATGTCCATCGGAAATGAACTAAGGTGTAGCCGTAAACGGACAAAAGATATCATATGATGGAAATCATGTGCTATTTTATGCCATTTTTCCAAAATGCAAAACGTAATGCGCTACTATGACTATGTCAAATAGGCCTAAATTAATGTACTTTTTTATATTGCACAAATAAATTGCATTATTAATAAAGCAATAAATGTCGTGTGTATTTTATAACTATATTTTACGTTTTTTTTATGGTATTTGCATTACAAAGTCTTGTGTACTTGCTTCCCTCCAGCCAATTTGTCAAATATGACGCACTTAACACATCAATGATTAGTCAGTAACTGAATTTTAAATCTTATTGAGCAAGCGCTCCAGGTAGTCTTAGAAGAGTTTCCAGTTACCACTCCAAAAATTCTCACATTTCTTGCTTACGATAGGGCATTCTGAATTCAGGCTGGTGCAGCATTATAACCATTGATTTTTTTATTTGCCTTGATGAGTGTCCATGTGTCATCGTCAGAGTCACAATGTGTCAGGTTTGGCACATGTGCCAGGGTTTGAGCACCGCGGATTTACATCTTGTAAAGTTTTGGGTATAGTTTTGTAGCAAGAGAATAATGAATACATTTAGTGTATCACTGTGTACGAGATATTAACAAAAATGAACACGGATAAGATATTTTATATATATATATAGGATTGAACTCAGAATGGTCTCTTGAGTCGGGCTAACATCATGCAAAAGAAAAAATTATAATGTTTGTCATTTACCATTACTTATTCGGACTATAGTGGATTTAATTTTCCCAGAAGAGTTCCTTGTTCCCTGTACGGTCTGTGTGTATCATATATATATATATATATATATATATATATATAATATATATATATATATAATTAAATGATAACCAACATGGGTTTCGGTTAGGCAGATCATGCCTATCACAACTAATGAGACACTACAACAACATTATGATGGAATGATTTTATTGCCCCCCTGAAGAGGGAATCGAAAGACGCCTACGATTTGTGGTGCTTTCATGGTAGACCCAGATCAGGACCAGTATACATGAATATGTGTAGAAGTAAGGGTCAGTATAAGGCGGCCATAAGATGACGTAAACAGGAAGAAGAGTCTATTCGAGCATCAAAAGCCTGTGAAGCTCGCATAAATAACGATAATGAAAAATTTTGGAAATTTGTTAAGAATCAAACGGGTGTCAAAAGTGTCCTCCCTCCGACAATTGATGAGGTGTGAGGGAAGGATGAAGTTGCAAAGCTGTGGAAAAACCACTACTCTAACATTCTTAACAGTGTGAGTAGGGATAATCTTAAGACAGATTGCAGCGAAACATCTGTGGGAGGGACTAGGGAAAATACTGTGATATCAGTTCCTGAAGTAAAGAGTTAAAGACTGGTTCTGCGTCAGGGGTAGATGACCTATCGAATGGGCACTTAAAATATGCCAATGACGTAGTATGTCTGCATATATCATTGCTCTTATCAGCCATGCTTGCTCATAGCTATATCCCTGCAGAGTTCATGAGGGTATATATCTTGCCCCTGGTCAAAAATAAGTATGGAGACATTCTGTCTAGCAATAATTACAGGCCTATTGCTGTCGCTTCCTGCCTCTCGAAACTACTAGAAAAACTCTTGTTACTCCGATTAAATGATTACCTATGGACATCTCCTAATTAGTTTGGTTTTGAAAGGTCTCACTCAACTGATCTGTGTAATGTGTATCTATGTACTTAAAGAAACAACATCTAAATTGACAGAGTAATTCAACTATTTATAGCTGTTTCCTAGATATAAGTAAGGCATATGATAGCGTGAACCACGATATTTTATTTTAAAAACTAGAAGACGGGAAGGTTCCTATGTACATATTAAATTTATTGAAATTTTGGTATTCACACCAATCTTTTACTGCTAGGTGGGGCAATGTACTATCCGAATGTTTTGGCTCCTCTTCTGGGGTGAAACAAGGCTCCTTGCTCTCCCATATGCTGTTTAATGTGTATATTGACGGATTAATTGCTTCACTTAATGAGGCAACAGTGAGATGTTGTATAGATAACACAAGGCTAAATAACTTAGTTTATGCCGATGATATGATGTTAATAAGTCCCTCTGTTAAAGGTCTGGATCGGCTACTAAAAGTCTGCGAAGTGTATTCGCAGAAACATGATATTCTTTTTAATGTTGAGGAAGTACAAGAGTTTAATTATTTGAGTCAAACTATTACCAGCTCCTTGAGTGATGACTCAGATATAAGAAAACAATCTCGAAGCCTTTGTGCTGAAGCGAATATGACTATAATGAACTTTCGGTTCTGTACAAGTGAAGCTAAAGACACTCTCTTTCGTACTTTCTGCAGTAATATATACGGATAGCAAATGTTTGCGGGTAGCAAATGTTTGCTACCCGCAATGTCCCGATCTTCCCGGAGGTAACAAGACGTGCTCAATACAGTCTAATGCAAAGAATTAAAAATCAACCAACCCAATTATCCAAGCTGTCCATGAGTCCTGCCGTTTATCCTCTAAGCTATGGAATTCTTGGTACGAAAACGTCTGTCTGTCGCTCCACTAAACTTCGACATCACTGTATTATTTCTAATCAACTGTGTATATGTCTATCCTCAGTATGTGAACTGTCATTGTATTAATAATATTTGTCATATGGACTATAGTCTGCCAATAAACCTTTTCATTTTCATTTTCATTATTGATGCACTTGAAAGTAATGAAAACTATGATGTAATATACACAGACTTTGCCAAAGCGTTCGACAAGTGTGACCATGGAATCATAATACATAAAATGAAATATATGGGAATAACAGGAAAAGTAATATTACCAAAAACAAAACCGTGCAAAGTTATTTATAGATAGAGTTATAGAACCAGTTTCAACAAGATTTTGGAGCATATAGGCCTGTTTGGACTGTTTGGATGTGATAGAAGATTGAGGGAAGTCTTTGTTTTCTGTGAAACAAGTTTATTTATGCAGAAACTTGAAATATATTTACAGTATTACGTCGATACAATATATGAGAAAGAGAAAACTTCATCAACTTGAGTAGTCTAAGCATCATCATCCTGTTTGCATATACGTTTTGTGTTTCGTATTTATCAATTATTACGAAAGAAATCTTTTATAACTTGAAGAGCCTAATCATTTTCATTAATCAATAAAGTAACATAAATATCATCAACTGTTGCCGCAAAATAGAAGTCAACATCTTCCTTCCTTGAATATATAATCAATTTTAAAATTAGAAAGAGCCGTTTTGAGCAGAAAACTGAGATTTGTTTATTAAAAAACCTCTGAACAGTTAGCTAGAACAACGTGAAAAAAGGGTTAGCAGCTGACGAGGAAGCTTCTAACAGTGGCTGTATCCTCCAGCGCGGGACACGTCAACGCGAAGAAGAGGCGACGTCAAACCGAAACATCAACGCGCTGGTGGCCAAACTTCCTCAAATCTCCGTGCAGCGGGTTGTCTACGTTTGGCCAGACTGGCAGTCGACGGCCTGTTGCGTGGCACGGTCAGAGTGCTGATCGGCTCCCGGGGCCGGACCTATTCTCAGCGTGCTATTTTTTAATTTACGGGGAGCAATTGCGTGTTCCCCGGACTACTCTTACTCTCCGGCGACATTAAGACTAATCCAGGCCCCACTACAACTTACACATGTCACCATACACAAAAACCTCTGAACAGTTAGCTAGAACAACGTGAAAAAAGGGTTAGCAGCTGACGAGGAAGCTTCTAACAGTGGCTGTATCCTCCAGCGCGGGACACGTCAACGCGAAGAAGAGGCGACGTCAAACCGAAACAGTCGACGGCCTGTTGCGTGGCACGGTCAGAGTGCTGATCGGCTCCCGGGGCCGGACCTATTCTCAGCGTGCTATTTTTTAATTTACGGGGAGCAATTGCGTGTTCCCCGGACTACTCTTACTCTCCGGCGACATTAAGACTAATCCAGGCCCCACTACAACTTGCACATGTCACCAATACACAAAGACATAGACACAATAGCACCAAAAGATACATACAGAAGTATAATATTAACATATTGCAGTACAACGTAGATGGCCTCACAAACAAAATCATGCAGCTTAGGGAATTCGTACACAAACAAAACATTCACATAGCACTTATACAAGAAACAAAACTAAAACGCACACACAAAACACCCACCATCCCTGACTTCACGGCGATCCGTCAAGATCGTACTGGGGGTACATCACTTACATACGTAAAAGCATTAGCTACAGTGATGCCACCCAAAACATTACAAACACATTCCAAGCAGACAACACGATAGAAATACAGGCAGTTAACATTAAAACACGCGCAAAACACAACACCACACTAATCAACATTTACATCCCACCAGATAGTTCACCTCAGGTGCCAGCCAATTAAATCCAAAGCTACACAATCTAGCCTCTCTCACTAATTTCATCTTAGGAGGAGACTTCAACGCTAAAGACACTAGTTGGCACCTGCACAACCAAAGCAACACCAGAGGCGCCAACATAGCCACACAACTAAACAGCCTCTTCATTCTTAACAATACAGAAGAACATACACACATACCACATCATGCAGGATACTCAAACTCCTCCCCAGACATAACGTTCTGTTCCCCCTCACTAGCAACACATACACACTGGAGAACAGAAAAACACCTGTCATCAGACCACCTGCCCATCATCATTACGACACGTTCTACACTCTGTCCCAACAGCCTTAGGCACACTTACAGAAATTACAAGAAAGCTGATTGAGAACAGTTCAAAATACAGACTGAGGAACATTTCACCACAACACTCAAGACATTTAATCAGATCACCAATAATGCAAACAAATATATACACAAGGGTAACATTAAGAAATACAACCCAAATTACACTAGAGAAATAGCCCACTTCATAAGCAACGTAACAACCTCAAACATAACACACAAACACCACACACAGAAGCCATAAAACAGCAGATACAACAGCTCAACACAGATATAAACGACAAACTTAAAGAAAAACAAACAGAAACATTTAGGGAATTCATAACAACACTAAACTATACAAGACTATAAACAGCATTACCCACTCTAACAGCGGCAATCACACCTTACACGCGGCTATCTGTCGCAGCCAAAATAATATTCCAACATATACACAATAAGCTAACATTCTAATTAATCACTACGCAAAGATATAAAACAGCCAGACACAAGAAAACCTACAGACTCGACACGACTATTACACCCTTTCAATACAGACCAGACCACAAAGATCATCAAAAACATTAAGAATTCGAAGGCTACTGGACCAGACAACATATCTATCATACGCCTTAAACACTTGGGCCCACAGGTAATACTAGCTCTCACAAATATCAGCACATATTCATACCAGCACTGTATTATTCCTGACATATGGAAACAAGGTAAAATTATTACACTACTCAAACAAAAAAAAATCCAACAGAACCAGCTTCCTATAGACCCATTACTTTACTATGCACACCTTCCAAAGTAACAGAAAGACTAATCTTACAAATCACCAACCCACACATACCACTATCGCCTACTCAACATGGATTCAGACCTCACCACTCAACCGCGACATTACTCACTAACCTCACGCAGCACATCATGGATGGCATCAACTCCAGACGACCAGCCCAACGTACACTATCAGCAACAATAGACATTAGTAAAGCATTTGATGCTATCTCAGTATCTCACGCTTCCCTCTCATAAACAAAATACTCAACATAAACATGCACAATAACACTAAAAGATGGCTGAGCAACTATCTTTCAGGAAGATACTCGCATGTCACATTTAATGGGAAGTCATCCAAAAACAAGCTTTTTCCGAACGGGGTTCCTCAAGGCTCTGTTCTCTCACCAACACTGTTCAGCTTATACATGCATGACATTCCAACACCCATAAATAACAAGTTTACCTTATCATCATATGCAGATGACATCACTCTAACATCCACCCACAACAACATCGACACCGCTACAAATAACCTACAAACATACATAAACAGTATACAAGACTGGCTCACACACAATAGACTCAAAGTAGCGCCCACAAAATCAACTATCACCTTGCTTACAAGCAATACAAAAGAACACCAGATAACTCCACAGCTTATACTAAACAACACCAACATTCCACACATTCACAGGAACCAAATACTTGGGGGTCACATACAACACATCATTATCTTTTGCAAACCACATTCAGGACATTAAAAACAAATGTACGTCAAGAATTAACACGGTTAGGGTACTAACACGCACAACTTTGGACACCCAAGAAACAACATCACTCATATACAAACAATATATTCGCTCAGTTATGGACTATGCTAGCCCATGCTGGGCACCCATTATCTCAAACACACACATAAACACCTTACAGACAATACAAAACAACGCACTTCGTATCATTACAGGATGCACTCAAACAACACCAATAGAACACCTGCACACAGAAACAAAAATACTGAAAGTTAGGGAACATTTAGACATGAGGGGAGCACATTTCATGGCAGCAGTGACAACTAACCCACAACACCCTTGCCACTACATCACTACATGTACAATCATGCACCGACACCTCGCACCATTAAGGTAACACGAGAGAGACATTATAACCAAATACTCCATTCCATACCACGCCCCACAGACATCACACAGTACAGAAAACACATACACACACACACCTAACCCACATAGCACTGACACGACTCGGTCCGAATGCGGTCCTAGGTGCGAAGCCGCCACCCATTAACAGGTCAGAGATCAGCCTGAGCAGATCGGATCGAGTTAATTTAGCACGATTCCAATGTGGACATCACCCCAACTTACAGACATATATAAACAGACTAGACAACTCCACAGACGACACCTGCCACCTGTCCCAGGACACACCACAAACAACAACTGAACACATTATGACAGACTGTACCGCTCTAGCACAACAACGAACACAACACAACATCACTAGTGCGCTGAACCTCTGGTCCACTCCGGAGAGGGCGATCGGTTACCTGCGTGCCGCCGGCTTGCTCGATCAGGGTGGGCTGATCGGCTAAACAACAACAACAACAACAACAACAACAGGAAAAGTAGGGAAATGGATATATATAATTTCCTTAGTGAGCGGCGGCAAGTCGTTACAGTACAAGGAGTATCTTCATCAGAATCAGAGGTCCTCAGCTCAGTAGTACCACAAGGAACAGTACTAGCTCCACTACTCTTCATAATCATGCTAACTGACATAGATGAGGACGTTACCAGAATCTAAAAGTGGACGGAAGACAACAATATGAAGTTTAACACAGAAATTTCAGCTGTTACGGTATGCAAAAAGAGAGGACCTAAAATCCAAATATTATACCCAAATGGACAGGAAATTCAGAGAAATTCTAAAGCAAAAGATTTAAGGGTTCTAATGACTGATGATATGAAATTTGAAACACAAAACAAGATAGCAGTAAACAATGCAAAGAGAATAACTGGGCAGATACTGAGAACCTTTAAACGAAGGAATAGGAATATAATGATTCCTCTACTGAAAACACTGATCATATCCAAATTTGAATACTGCTCGGTTCTAACATACCCATATAAAAAAGAAGACATTAGACAACTAGAAGGGATTCAGAGAAACTTCACAGCCAAGATCAATGGGTGCAAAGAACTAAACTACTGGGAAAGGTCACACGAATTAAACCTATATTCACAGAAAAGGAGGAGAGAGAGATACACCAATATTACACCATTATTTACACTTGGAAAATAATGGAGAAACTAGTCCTTAATCTTACTCTGAACCCTGTAACTCCCCAAACAACAGTGGAAAGTAGAAAAGGAAGACTGTGTCGTGTTCCCAAATTAAAGGTGAGACAGGGAACATCCTTAATCCTGAAAGAAAATAGTTTTGTTGTGAGAGGACCAAAACTGTTTAATCAGCTGCCCAAAGACTAAGGAACACGAGTGGTGTTGCAGTGGACATCTTCAAAAGAAGATTAGACGCCTGGCTCAGAACAATCCCCGATGAGCCGGGCGTACCTGGCTATGTGAGGTGGAGAGTACAAGAAACGAACTCACTACTTCACCAGGCCAACTCGGGAGGAGGGGCGACAAGCTTGACCTTCGTGAAATGAGCAATCATCGCACGCAACATTCTTTTCTGTAAACGGTAATTCTTGTGTGTGTGTGTGTGTGTGTGTGTGTGTGTGTTGAGAGAGATATGTGGAGGTACAAAGCGAGAGATAGAAACAAAGTATGCGTGAGAAGAGAGAGAGAGAGAGAGAGAGAGAGAGAGAGAGAGAGAGAGAGAGAGAGAGAGAGAGAGAGAGAGAGAGAGTCCTAACTGGTAAAACACCTGCGTGGCCTTACTGAACTTTATCAAAGGGTAAATCGCCGACGGGGATTCAACTCTTGTTGTCCATCGTAATATATATATACATATATACACACACAGAGAGTTCTTCGTCTGTGTACTGTATATTCTATATGATTTTTTTTTAATCACTTCATCAGTTCTTCCGATTAATTTATATTTGTATCCCATTTGGTTTCTGTACACAAAATCTTAGCAATTATATGAATTCCTGCCAAGAAGCGATTAGATACATCAAGTTAATAGATACGCAATTAGATAGATAGTCATGTGCTCCCCTAAAGATGCGGGTTATGGTAGTGGCCCGCTAGACAGGTTACGTACGGAGAGATGGCGCGGTGGGAGTACGCACATACGGCCGCGGGATAATTTCCATCCTCACCCCTTTATTCCTTTCTGTAACTGTACGCTTATCTGTGCGTGTACGCGTTCCGATACTCGAGTGTAATCCAATACCCATCACCTCCACCACCCTCTCCTGGCATTCCCAAATGTAAGCCATTCCCCAACTCACCACCGCCCTCCTCCTTTCTGCCAACTAGACGAACGAGGCTTTTTCCGTACGTCGTTCATCACCATTGAAAATGGTGCTTATATATATATATATATATATATATATATATATATATATATATATATGAGTTTAAATGTATGTTAACGAGTTAGCGTTCGGATCCAGAGATGGTTGTTTGCGCCTTTCTTTCGGCATTTGTTTCTTGTTGAAGAACACATAAAAATTACACGTAAACAAAATCTGTTCCATTTCGAGACATCTCTCGAGGAAGCTCGTGATATTTTTCGAAACTTTGATCAGTCATGAAACTTCAAACTTGGTGGCAAAGAAATTTTTCTCTGTTTCTTTATTCGGAGTTCGTCCAGAAACGTGACAGAATGCGCAATGAGGAAATGCCAAGTTAATTATTCACTTGTGTGACAAGCATTTTTTTAAGGAATTTTCGAATCCTTACCTTTGCTGCTTTGCATGGGAAAATGGTCCATGAAAATTTATTACTTTATCGTTTTCTTCAGTCACTTTTTAATTTTACTGAATTAAAAATACCCCCCCATATATATATATATATATATATATATATATATATATATATATATATATATTATATAGTAGGCCTAGTATTAGCCGATTGAGGTGATAATAATTATGATTGTTAATGACGAGGCTGGGGTCAACAATTTACAATGTCCTACGGTATCACCGGTTTTGAGGTGCCAATGAAGCAGGCGTACTATAATTACTTTCTGAGTGAGACGAATGATTCGAGGTCACCAGCTTCGATTACACCCAAGCAAATAATATAATAAGGTTAGAAAAATCACCTTGTTTTGTGTTTAATTAAGAAATAAATCAGTTATTTGTTCACAGTGATTAACATGGCAATGAAGGTATTACGGTGATTAGCAATTATATAACGGCATTTTTAATATGCTAAAGATGACTGAGGATTAGCAAATAAGGAAATGGTTATACAAATTAATTGTTAAGTAATACACTAATTTAGGTAGGCTAATGATATGCAAAAATGGAACATAGAATAAATGATGCAGCCTAATGATAATAGAACAATGCACTGACGGTCGGTACGGTAAATGGATTAGGCGTCAAGAATGAAATGCTTAAAAGATCACATAAACAAACGGATTCAAAGAAAAATTGATACATGAAAGAACACAATAACAGGGTGAAACGCAATTACGGTATGAAATGACACTTGAAATAGGCCTACTGCAATCTTAACGGGAAAGTTAGTTTGAACGGTGTTGAAACACTTTTGGGTATAACCTAAAACGCGGTTCTGCGATATACTGTGTAAGCTTCACGAGAATTGTTTAAGAACGAGGCACAGAGAGCTTACCGACAATGTCGAAATACCTCCGGAGATGGAAGAGATACTTGAAGGTTGATCTTGTAGACTGTAGCTCGAATGCCGAATACCTCTGGAGATGAAGAGATACTTGAAGGTTGATCTTGTAGGACTGTAGGCCCTAGGTGAAGTTGACCGTCCTGCGTTTCGCACATCGAGTATGATCTTGAAGTCGATAGCGGGGCCTATGGTGAACTTGTTAAACGGACGCCGATCGAACTGAGGTGAAGGATGAGTTAAGCCAGGGTCAGAAGGATGTCGCCTCAAGTTGATTCGCTTCGTGTAGTGTTGAATTGTTGCTTGAGGGACTGAGGCCGGCGAAGTCCAACGGGGCTGGGTTTCGAAGGATGCTTCTGCAAGCGGTCTGTAGAAGGCCTTACTTGATAATAGACCGGAGACGTGAAGGAAACAGCAGGCCGCTCCCCGGCGAAGGCCGGAGAGCGGGGCTTGACAAGTGTTGCTGCTGACGAAGGCCGAAAGTGAGACGTGACGACCAAGAGGAGAAGTGAAGAATGCGGAGAGAAGAGTGAATGAGGGAGAGTTTCAGTGAACTCTCGCTTTTATA